>PVIW01003199.1:0-178870 GCA_004026585.1 Noctilio leporinus | reverse complement strand
CTAAAAATGGAACTGCCTTTTGATCCAGCAATTCCACTACTTGGACTATACCCAAAGAATCCTGAAACATCAATTCATAAGAACCTATGCACACCTATGTTCATAGCGGCACTATTTACAATAGCCAAGTGCTGGAAACAGCCTAAGTGCCCATCAGTGGATGATTGGATCAAAAAACTTTGGTACATTTACACAATGGGATTCTATGTAGCAGAAAGAAAGAAGGAACTTGGACCCTTTGCAACAACATGGATGGAACTGGAGAGTATTATGCTTAGCGAAATAAGCCAGTCAGTGAAGGACAAATATCATATGATCTCACCCATTACGGGACAATAATGAGCAAAACTAACAATGAGCAAAACAGAACCAAGTATATGAATACAAGGAATAGGACTTCAGTGGTCAGGGAGAAAAGGATTGGGGGGAGGGGGGAGGCAGAGGCAAGAAAGGGGAGCAATTTAGACAAGAACCTAGTATAAAGGAACCATGGACATGGACAACAGGTGGGATTGACTTTGAGGGGAATGGGTGGGTGGGGAGGGGGACAGAGGGGAGCAAAAAGGGGATGGATGTAACAACAATAAAATTTTTTTAAAAATCCCCCTGTTGAAAAGTGATGTTGCAATTAATTTTAGGGAGAATTGTTGAACATGAAGTTTTTTTCTTTTTCAATGTTTGAACATCATGTATTTTCTATGTATTTAAGCCTGTGTATTTTCTTATACAAGTTTTTGTACTTTTCTTCATGTAATTCCTCACATTTCTTTTTTTAATTTAACCTTCATTGCATTTTTCATTACCATCTAGTCCCCTTAGCAACCCCCAAGCAATCCCCCTCACACTTCTTCAACTATCTTAAAATCTGCTATTGATTGCTAGTAAAAATGCAATAATTTCCCCAAGATTGTTTTCTAGTGGGTTATTCCTGGTGTATTAGACAGCTGTCAATAATTTTTAAAATATTTTAAAAACTCATTAGTTTTAGAGAGAAGGGCAGGGAGAGAGGAAGAAAGGGAGAGAAACATCAATGTATGGTGCCTTTCACCTGCCTCCAGCTACAGACCTGGCTGGAAGCCTGGCTTGCAACCTGGCTATGTGCTGGGGAATTGAACCAGAGACACTTGGGTTGACAGGCCAGAGCCAATCCACCGAGCCACCAGCCAGGGCTAATAATTTTTTAAATCATTTTGAAGCCAGCTTCCTAATGAACCCTGCACAGATGTAGTTCTAATGTTTTTCCTATTTTTCGTCAAATTTTCCAATAATTTATACTAGTCTATAAATCATTATCTTTTCTGTTTCATATCCAGTGTCTTTGACTTCTTTTTTACTATACCTTTCAAAATAATGTTAATAAAAACTGGTAATAGTAAGAATCTTTTCTTATACCTGTCTTTCAAGGAATGTTTCTTTTATTGTTATTGTTAAATATCTTGGCTGTTAGATTAAGAGACATTTTAAAATTATGTCTTCAATTCCTAGTTTATAAAGAGAGTTAATCAGATCTAGTTATTTAACTTACCAATTCTCCTTTTGGCACCCATCAAAACATTTTGTTATTTCTTAATTCCTAGTTTTCAGGTATTCTAAAACTCTTAGAATAAACAGGAGTTGGCCTTATCCTTTGTTTTATTATTAGCACACTACTAGATTTGCTTACTAATATTTTATTGCCATTTTACATTTTGCTTTGAAGTAAAACTACCATTACATTTTTGTTTTTGGTGGTTTCTTTTTAACTGTTGGTTTCAGGGTTATAAGTGGAGTATTTTCTAAAAGTTAATCTGTTTGCTGAAATAAGTGAACTTTGGTGAGAAGTTTTCCTTCCAATCAATTTCCTGAAACATATTGCTTCCACCTTTTTTTCTATTAACAAACAGTAGTACAGCAGGTGTTTCAATACATTGTTTTGTTGAGAGTCATTTTATTATAATGTTGATGAGATCCATAGGAACTTAATCTTGTTTACATCAATTAGCCTATGGTAAATTGGTTTCATTTTACATTTTGCTTGAAGATGTAGAACTATACACAACCATTAAGTAAGGGCTTACTGTACAGGGCTTATCCCAGGCCCTTCAGGTGAAGCAAAAGAAAACAGAAGTAACACAATAGGTTATTGATTCAGCAAATTAGTGGGAGTGAAGTCTACACAGTGGTTTGCGGATTTCACCCTCTCAGTTTAGCAGCCTTGCCAGCCAATGATACAAATGAAGAATAAGAACCCCAGTCATGCCCTGACTAGTGTGGCTCAGTTGGTTGGGCTAAGCGAAAGGTTGCCAGTTCATTCCCGGTCAGGGCACACTCCTGGGTTGCAAGTTTGGAGTCTGGTAGGGGTGCATATGAGAGGCAACCAATTGATGTTTCTCTCCATGTCTTCCTTCCTTCCCCATTCTCTAAAAATAAATGAATAAAAATTCTTAAAAAACAAACAGACAAACAAACAAACAAAACAGCCACATTTGTGAGGATGATTGATGCAAAGCCAGTCCCTGACAGCGCAGGGAGAAGCCCAACAGTGGCTCTTAGTGCCCTGACCTTCTAAGCTGGAGTGCAAGGCCCAGCCTCCATGCGCCATCTTTTTTCTGCCACAATGTTCAGTTGTTCCAGGAAAGACACATCCTCATGAGCAGACACACATTTTGACAAAATCCAGGAAAAATGTAACATAAGCAAAATATAGCATCCCAGACTTTTTCAGCTTAGGTGTGCATTTTGTAAGACTTTTAACAAGACCTGTGATTAATAAAACTATCTATTTAAGGACCTTAGTAATTAAAATTTTAGAGGAAAAATTAAACATTGCAATTTTTAAAAATTAAACTTAACTCTTTAAATACTGAGTTTTATTTTTTTTCCAGATGCATCCTTCTAGGAACAACATGAATAAGGCAAGCAAGTAAATGCTATTGAAGAAATATAAATAAATCTTAAATTGTGTTTTTTTAAATTTAGTTTAAAAACTAAATTTACATCCCCTTTTACTCCCTTCTGTCCCCTTCCCCACCCACCCACTCCCCCACAAAGTCAATCCCACTTGTCTTCCATGTCCATGGTTCTTCCATACTAGGTTCTTGGCTAAACTGCTCCCCTTCTTTGCCTCTTCCTCCCCCCTCCCCCACCCCCTTCCCCCTGCCCACTGAAGGCCTATTCACTGTATTCATATATCTTAAGTTGTGTTTTTTAAAAAAATCATATTGGTTTTAATATTTTATTGTTTTTAATAGTCTATATTGAATACTTACTATACAAATATTCTTTAAAAGTATGGTATATACAATGAACACTATTCAAGTATAAAAAAATAATGAGGATGTTCTTTATGTATAGGCATTGAAAGGTTTCCAAGATATATTATATTTCTTAATTTATTAAAAATATTTTTATTGCCCTGATCTGTCTGGCTCAGTTGATGAGGCATTGTCCTACAAACTGAAAGGTCACCAGTTCAATCCCTAGTCAGAGAACATGCCTGGATTGCAGGTTTAGTCCTGCTTGGGGAAAGTACAAGAGGCAACCAATCAATCTTTCTCTCCCTCTCTTTCTCCTCCCCTTTCCTGCCTTCTAAAAGTAAATAAAAATAAATATCTATCTTTGTTGAGTTTATTAGGGTTATATCAATTAATAAAATTATATAGGTTTTAAGTGTATAATTCTATAATACATCATCTGTATGTGCATTGTGTGTTCCTCACCCAAGTCAAATCTCCTTCCATCCCCATTTATTCTCCTTTTCTTTTCTACCTGCCCCTACTCCTCTTTCACACTGTGTCCATGAGGTTTGTTTTGTTTGGTTTGGTTTGGTTTGGTTTTTGCCTTTTTCACCCAGCCCCTTCAAACTTCCTTCTCACTGACAGTTGTCACTCTGTTCCCTTTACCTATGAATCTATTTCTATTTTGTTTGTTTATTTTCTTCATTAGATTCCACAAGCATGTGAAATCATATGGTATTTGTCTTTCTCTGACTGGCTCATTTCACTTAGCATAATGCTCTCCAGGTCTATCCATTCTGTTGCAAATGATAAGATTTCCTTCTTTTTTACAGCTGAATAGTAAGTATTCCATTGTGTAAATGTACCACAGCCTTCTGATGGCCACTGGGTTGCTTCTAAATCTTGGCTATAGTAAATAATGTGCAATGAACATGAGGGTGCATATATTGTGTTTCAAATTTCTTTGGCTTGATCCTGGTTGTCCTCAAGAGGAATGCCCATAATGTTCCTAACTAGAGCATTCTCCTTGGTACTGGACACTGAGACATCTTATGTGGTAGCAAAGGGATAGGTAGAGGTCTTATTAGGAGCATTCAGACTCCATGGGATTGTCTGAAGTCCTGCTCTGAGGAGGACAGTTTTGCTGAAGTCCTCTTTCAGAGATATGCCTGGGATGTTCATAATCTTGGGAGTAGAGTGCTTACCACAACTATAGACTATGTCATTGATGCTCTTAGCAAGAACAGGTCCAGTGGGGTTTTGAAGGAGACCATAGGTAGTAAAATCCAAAGTCTAGATGATATATCATATTGGCCAGGAGAAAAGAGACTTCTTCACCTGAAAATAACCTCAGATGAATCTGGAGAAGTACACTTCAAACTCAACACCCAACATTTTTATATTAAGTATTTACTATATAGAAATAAAATTAATAGATATTTTATGCTTCTTTTTAAAGTTTTATTTATTCTTTCTTTTTTTTAATTAAAAGATTTTATTTATTATTTTTAGAGAGAGGGGAAAGGAGAGAGGCAGAGAAGGAGAGACAGACATCAATATATGGTTGCCTTTCGCCTGCTTCCGGCTACAGACCTGGCTGGAGACCTGGCTTGCAAACTAGTTAGGTTCCCTGGCTGGGAATTAAACCAGTGACCTTTGGGTTTGCAGGCTGGCACCTTATCCACTGTGCACCAGCCAGGGCTAAATTAATAGAAATTTTAATATACCAACACACATATTTTCAATGAAAAAAAATCAATATAATGTCCTATGCTATAAAAAATAAAAGAAAAGGAATTTATAATAAAATAAAATGTATTTCAATATGGAAATGCTCAGGCATATATTAGGGTACAGGATGAATGTGCTAGGCTCACACCTTTATCTAAAATAAAGGGAATGCAACAGCAACAGATGCAGATAGAGTAGTAAAATTTCTTTTTCCTTCTTTCTACTTATTTATTTATTTATTTATTTTGAGACTCATAAACCATAAGCCAAGCTGCTGTTAGTGACATGTTCTGAAATGGGGATCAATTCTTGGTAATACAATATTCCCTTATTTATACAGTAGTTAGGTTCTTAGAAAATTTAGAATATTTTTTAAATTCAAAAATACTCTTTATGTTGTAGGCAGAATAATGGTCTCCCAAAGATGTCCACATCCTAATCCCTGAATCCTTAAAGGTATGTTAAGTTAATGGCACAAGAGACCTTGCAGATGTGATTAAGTTAAGGATCTTGAGATGCGGAGATTTTTTCTGAGCTATTTGGGCAAGCCCAATGTAATTTCAATTACAATCCTTGTAAGTGAAAATGGGAGTCAGGATGGGGTGCACTACTGGCTTTGAAAATGGAGAAAAAGGTCATGAGCTAAGCAATGCAGGCAGCCTCTAGAAGCTCGGGAAAGCAAAGGAATGGATTCTCCCCTAGAGTCTCTAGAAGGAATGCAGCCCTCTGCCAACACCTTGATTTTAGCTCAGCAAAATCCACTTCAGAATTCTTACCTTTAGGACCCTAAAATCATAATTTTGCATTGTGTTAAGTAACAGGAACTTAATTCACTTTATTTATGTAATTATTAAACTAAGTTCTGGATTTGGGTAATTATAAATACATTTCTCATCTGTGTGACTATCTGGAGCAACAATCAGAAATTAGTGGCATGTGAAACAATATTATTTTGTGGAGGGCTGCACCACTCATTGCAGGACACCCAGCATTTTCAGTCCCCATTTCTAAATGTCAGCAGCTCCCCAAAATCATTGTGACAACTAAAACATACCTCTACAAATATTTAATTTGCAAAAGAAAGTAGTCATCACTTAGAAGCAAAGAGAGTGAGGGCATTCATATCTGAGGATTTGTTTGAACTAGAAACCCATTTCCAAAGATGTTTTCATGGATGTTTAGTTACCCAGTACTCAGTAGCCTCTAGGCAGACACAGTAAAAGTCGGTAAACTATAGGAGTTTTGATCAGTCAATAAAGACTGCTGATTGATTTCTTAAAAGCCTGTGTTTAATCCCTGCTCATCTCTTGTTCCCTGAAACTGATTCTGAAAACAGAATTTCCATTTGGTTATAGAAGCCATTGCAATCTGTAATTTTCTAGTTTCCCAGAGAGACATCTACTTAAATCCCAAACCATTATAAATATTCACAAATGGGGAGAATTAATGCAGTTAAAATGGAAAAGAAGTGATTTCCCCTTCAGTCTCCATTACTATGGGTTATGAGGGAAAAAAAAAACAAATCTTTTATATAACACCCCTTCCTCCCTCAGCAGTCATATGTGGTAGACCTCTGTGTTACAGAGGGTGCAATAATATTCATGCCACTGGAGGGTCTAGTAGGGGATTCTTGGTGTGACACAGAGAGAAAGAACCACAGAATTCAGAGAAAGTAGTGTGCAGAATGGGAACTCCAACACAGAAGTCCTTTGGTTGGGAGTGCAGAATGGGAGGGGGTGAAGAGTCAGGCAAGAGAATGATTGCTTCATTCCTGACTCCTGAGCTCCTGAGCACAGTATGTAATTAGCCTCACCAGGGAGACTAGCATCAGCATTGTTTAGCACATCAGGCATCTGTCCTCTGGGAAGGCGGTGTGGCTCAGAAGAATGCAGTAGGCTAAGACAGCTTATTACAGATCTGATCTCTGCATAAGAACTAGAAGGTCTAATTTCTGCCTTCCTCTCTTCTTAGGAATGTAGGTTGATCATTGCCAAGTCAGAGGATGTTCTTTTCAGTGAGGGAAACATATGATAAATATTCTTTCAAGTTAAAAGAGTAGATAATTATTGTATAATTAGACGAAAATTCACCTTCTGATTTGCTTCACACTTGTGTGTGAAGGTTAGAAAATGAGTTGTTTTCCTCCATTTTAGTTTGGTTTATTAGGAAGAAGTTAGATGCTAAATTGCCCCAGTCATTGCTATCCCTTCTTCATTTTTCATACTCTTAGTTTATCCAGATTTATTTGTCAAGGGGATCAAGAAGATCAAGAGTTATTATTCAAGATTCAATAAGTAACCCAAAGTAGGTGTTAAAAACAATTCACAACAATGAAGTGTGGTAGAGGTACAAGGGGACAGGTTTTGGAAGCACTCATTTATCAACAAATACTGGTGACTAGCACTTCAGTTAATATGACAGTCAGCTAATAACCCCTGACAGATCCTGTTTAGGGTTTATGCTTTCAATGTAACACTCAGCAAATGAGGCAAAATTGGAAACCTGCAAAAGTGTTGAGCAGTAAGGGAGCAGGCTCTGAAGGAAAAGTATTCAAGAAGCTGTTGTTTCTCATATTTCTTCTCAGTTCAAAGAACTATGTGCTGATAGAGAAATGACCTTTTGGACAAGAGAAATTTCCACTTCTGCAAAATGGCACAAAATTAATACTTGCTAGTTCCAAAACTGGACAAATTCAGATTCTAGAAGGGATTCCTAGCTACTCCCAAGTACCTAATGAACATAAATTTTGCTTTATGTCAAGTGCAGATTTGGTTGGCTTTCTAGTCAAGAAACTAACATGGAGCTTATAAAAAGATTCTATAGCCCTGTCTGGTGGCACAGTGGATAAGGTGCCGTCCTGCAAATCCAAAGGTCGCTGGCTCGATTCCCCAGCCAGGGCACCTGACCAGGTTGCAGGCCAAGTCTCCAGCCAGGTCTGTAGCTGGAGGCAGGTGAAAGGCAGCCATACGTTGATGTCTGTCTCCCTCTCTGCCTCTCTTTAAAAATAATAAAATAAAATATTTTTTTAAAAAAGATTCTATAGCACAAGATGATTAAGATTATTTTTTCAGAGGAATTAAAGAAAAAATTATTATTTTAATAATTTAGTATAAAAAGAGAAAAAAATTAGAAAATAAATACATTAGTTTCTCTGAACATACAAAAATGTCTCTAAAATGGGGAAGTCAGATGAGAAGAAAATCAAAAAGATCAAGCTAAAAAAGTATCTGGCTGAGAAAGAAGAAAACCACAAGGTGACTAAAAATGCAACCTCAGAATTAAAATTGCACTGAAGGTCATAAAACACGAAACTGGCACAGAGAAGCAAAGTCAGCTGCACAGAAGAAAAATACAAGTTGCTCTAGAACAAAAAAGGAAAAGGAAGGAAAATAAATTTTGAGAGAGAAGTTATTAGTTTTGAAAAACACAAGCTAAAAATTCAATTTCATATCCTGGGTATTCTTGCATAGGAAGCTATCTTAGAATAAAACTTTGCTGAGCAGAATCTGCTTTCCAGAATCTACTGAGAATAGGCTCACATATTCAAACACAAATAAAAAAAAACTGTACTGAGTAATATACCTTTCACTTTTTGGTAAATTATTGAATTCTAAGTTAACTTTTTTTAATCCCTATATATATTCCAGCAGGAAAAAATAAAAGATATCTGAAATAAGACAATAATTATGCTGACCTCTGTGTTCTGATAGATGGCAATCAATATCAGATAGAAACTGAGCAATGTCCACATAGAATTCTTAGGAGAAAAGATTATGACATAATTATTATATGTGCATGCATTATAATTCAGGTGTAGAAGATATTTTCAGTATGCAGGGATTTTGAAAATAGAACAGCTACATCCTTTTCCTGGATAAGAAAATAATTAATGCAAAGGCATATTACAACCAATGAAGAAATTAATCAAAATTAAAAACTCAAAGGAGGAAGAACAGGTACAAAAAGAGTGATGATGAGAATTATCTGTCAAGTAGGATTTCTAACTAGTTACTACATGGCAATGAAATTGAGAGAAAAAATTAAAATGGGAGAAGATAAGTCTTAAAAGAGATTTATATTTTATTGAACACAACAATATAATAATAATTTTCAGTAGTATAAAGCTAGGATTTAGGTAGAATTTGGAAGGTGGAAGTAGGTGATTTCCATAAGAATTAAAGTTCTTATAAATTAGATTATTATTGATTTAATAAGCAGAACTATAGCAAAGTGTATTTTACCTCACAGTTGTTTATTTTTTCTGTGTACAAAGGATGGATATTTTAGAAAAATATCAGGTAGGAAAATGTCTCTAATTTCAGCCCCCAGAAATAACCATTGCTGCTCTATTTACATTTCATACTTGGAACTAGGCTGCCAAATTCACAATTTTGTAATCTGTTTTTTATTTTAACTAAACAAATTAACAAATATGATTTTAATTACTTATTTAAAATATTCCATTTGCCTGGCTGGTGTGGCTCAGTGGGTTGGCACTGGCCTGCAAACCCAAAGGTTGCTGGTTTGATTCCCCAGCCAGGGCACATAATGAGGTAGCAAGCCAGGTCTCCAGCCAGGTCCTTAGCTGGAGGCAGGTGAAAGACAACCATACATGGATACTTCCTTCACTCCTTTCTTCCTCCCTCCCTGCCCTTCTCTCTGAAAATAAATAAAATCTTTTTAAAAATGAAATAAATAAAATAAAATATTCCATTTGTATTAGTTTCCTATTGCTGCTGTAACAAATAACCACAAACTTAATAACTTGAAACAACACAGATGTATTTATTACCTTATTGTTTTGTAGGTTAGAAGTTCGACAGGGGCTAGAAGGAGGGTGTGGGCAGAGCTCTGTTCTTTTCTGGAACTCTAGAGGAGAATCTGGTTCCTTGCCTTTTCCAGCTTTTAGCGACCACCTGCCTTCCTTGGTTCATGGCCTTCGTCCTCCATTTTTAAAGCCTGTAACACTCAGCCTCTCTGACCATCATCCTATTGTCATGCTTTCCTTGGACCACAACTGAGAAATATTCTTCACTTTTTTTTTTTTTTTATATCAATGTATGGTTGCCTTTCACCAGCCTCCAGCTAAGGACCTGGTTGGAGACCTAGCTTGCAACCTGGTTATATACCCTGGCTGGGAATTGAACCAGCGACCTCTGGGTTTGCAGGCCAGCACCTTATCCACTGTGCCACCAGCCAGGGCTTCTTCATTTTTAAGGACTCATGATTAATTGGACCAGCCAATAATCCAGGATAATTTTCTCATCTTAAGGTCCTTAATTAAACACATCCAAAAAAATTTTTTTTGCCATAAAGTAATGATGTCACAGGCTTCTGGGATTAAGACTTGGACATGTTGGGGGTAGAGGGAGAATTATTCTGCCTACCATACTATTTATGGCCATAATTCATTTAACCAATTCCCTTTTGATAGACATCTTTTCAAGAGCTTTAAAAATCATAAATAAACATTTTTCTGTATAGGTCTGTATAAACTAAGTATTTTCTTAGGGAAAATTTCTAAAATTGGAATTCCAAGTCAATATTATTTTTTTTAGTGCCAAATCTTTTGACATGTTTTTGAATTTACTTCCTGAAAGGTCTAAATTCAATCTCTCTCTGGGGGTGCATGAAAATGCCTGATTTTGCACCTTGGCAACTGGGGACTATATCTACTTTTTAATACTTGACAAATTATTGAGTTCAAAGTAGTATCACATTATTATACTTTTCTAAGCTTACTAATGAACTCAGAATTGGGGTTTTTTGTATTTCCATTGGCCACTTGTATTTCTTTTGTTTTGAAACTGGTTTAACTCCTTTGCCAATTTTTATATTAGGGCTTATTCACAAATTTTAAAAATTGGTTTGCAAGAGTTGTCTTTATACTAACAATATTAACTCTTTAATATAAGGTTCAAATATAGTTCAAGTCTGTTATTTACTTAAATTTTTCTAAGATACTTTTTGGCATTAAGAAAGTTTACATAGTTCATCTATTAAGCAATTTTTGTAACTGGTCTTAAGTTTAGAAAGTTCTCTGTTACTTGAAGATTAGATATTTATCTATATTTTCTTCCAGTATTTGTATGTGATGATGTAATTAAATATTTTTGATAGCTTACTAATTGTGCCAGAAAGATTTCTTAGTAGAGCTTTTCTTTATTCATAAATTTATAATGTCAGGGGTATTATATGCTAAGTTCTTATATGTAGTAGAGTCTGTTTCTAAGTACTTCATTATATTTATCTGATGTATCGAACCTTGTGTTGATATAATTCTGTTTTAATAATTAGGACTTTATTTTGATACACGAATAGGTTGGAAGGTACCACTACCAACAACCCTGTATGCATGTTATGTTGTTCTCTCTGTTTCTGACTTACTGACTCTAGTGCCAGTTTGTCATGATCCTAGAAAAATTTTCTGATAATTTTATTGGAATTGCATTAAAATGGAAAATGATTGGGGAACTGTTTCCTTCATTATGATTATCCTTCCATTTTTAAGTTTTCCATTTTACCTCTGAAAGCACTAATATACTCATCATAAAAATGTCCTGCACATTTTACTTAGATTGTTTTGTAATTTATCTTTTTGTTGCTATTGTGGAAAAAATTATCACCATAAGTATTCTGACATATTATTATTGTGAGTATACAAGCAATTCATTAATTATTATTTATGTTGTAGCCAGCTATCTCCCTGCATTAGCTCAGCTCAAACTATCACAAGCCAAAAACACAGTTTTAAAGTAAAAACACAAAGGCATATCACATAACCCAAAGGCAGGACTGTAGCTATTATCAGAATGAACTGCCTTTCCTGTCTCTTGGCTCTGGACCTCTGCGTATGTCTGCTTCATCCTTCATTCTCTTTCCTAGAAAACAGCCTACTTAGATCACCTGAACCAAATAAAAAGAGAATATAACTGCTAACAACCTCCAAATTTTATGTTTTGTAATTCTAGCCACCCACAATCTCTAGCCAACACACTTGCTGTGCTCTCATTTCCTCACTCTTGCTCTCTTGATTATAATCTGTCCTGGAAGTCAGCAATGGCCCAGAGGCCAAGGCCAGTAACAGCATATGGGGATGTGGGGGTTGGAGGGGGGGGGGGTGCTGATTGCTTAGCCGACAGCCAACTAAGTATCCATTACAATCCTGAATTTTCAAGTTAGGTAATTATGTTATTGTATTGAATTGCTCAAAGCACCTACAATATTAAACCATAGTAGTAATTATAGACACCCTAACTAGAATAAGAATTCTTATATAACTATCATTCTATAGGTTGTTTGTTGATTTTTGGTGCTTTCTATCATGTAAAGGAAGGATCTACCCTGGTTTCTAAGGTTGTATCAACAATGGATATTGAATTTTATTAAATCCATTATTTCTGGTCTCTATCCAGATGGCCACATGTTTTGTTTTTTTTCTCCTATAACCTAATGAATGTTGCATTTCATTATTAATGAATGTCCTAATATTAAATCATTCTTGTTTTAATAAAGCAGTGGGTTTTGGATTGTCCCAGAGTCTCATTCTTCTCTACTTACTGTGATAGAAAAAGAAAGCTTTCACAAAAGGTTTACTTATACGACACTTTAATTAAAAAATAAGGAAGATATGCCCTGGCTGGTGTGGCTCAGTGGATTGGCACTGGCCTGCAAACCCAAAAGTCACTGGTACAATTCCCCAGTCAGGGCACAAAACTAGGTTGCAAGCCAGGTCCTTAGCTGGAGGCTTCTCTCCCTTTCTTCCTTCCTCCCTGCCCTTCTCTCTGAAAACAATGAATAAGATCTTAAAAAAGAAAAGACAAGGGAGAAAGGAAGATTTCTGTGCTTCTTAATAGATGCTAATTGTTTGAATTGATTCATTCAAGTATGAAACTCTTTTGAAAAGTTGCTCTGACTTATTTTGCATAGCATATATTCTCAAGATACATCCATGTTGTCATAAATGGCAGTATTTCATCTTTTCTTATGGCTGAGTAATACAAATTTAAATTTTTAAAAAGTCACTCTGAAAGGTATGAACTTGATGGGAGTGCTTACTATATAACGAAGACACAGGGAGGCAGGAGGTGCGGGGTAGCTCCTGGCAGAATGTGGCTGTCTTCCTGACTCCTCTGCGGCTCACTTGTGATGTCAGAAGTAAGACTTAAGGACAGAGATCTGGAGCTAGAGGAGCATCCATGGGGAGCAGCAGAGTTAATGAGAATGTGTGTGCCCTGTGTCGGCAGAACTCACTCTCCAGGTGCAGAGAAGTCAAAGGCCTCTTCCAGGCTACTCTCATTCTGATGTTCTGACCCAGAGAATGGAAGGTGGGGCACCAGCCTCAAGTAAGCATCACCCCTTGACTACTAATGAAGAGTTCAGAGTGAGCAGATCGGTCCTTCTTCCTCTTACTTTTTCATGACCTTTGACTCCAAAAGGGCTAGAAGTGGGAGTTGTGGCCAATTTATCCTGAGACATTTTATCTTGTTGGTTTTCCTTATGGGAATCCAATCTGAACCCTAGTCTAGCTTCTGATAAGTCAAGTTCCTTTGTGATGATAGTAAGACTAACACTGATACTCACAATTCATCCAATGTTCCTTCTTGCGCTGGGTCCAGGATATCCACTTTTCCAACTCAACACACCTACTGCAACAGGAAGATCTGTGAAATTCCTGAGCAAGATTAGTGCTTCTTCACTATCAGATTGTCATGGACCCAACCTCATGCCTTGGCTTTCCCCACAGACTTCTATAACTAGTTTTTTAAAGTGTTGATGGAATTTGGGACTATGCATTTTCAAGAGCCTCTGCAGAAGCCAAGTCAAGGCTTGAGCTGGACCAATGGGGAATTAGCATGGTGGACCAGGAGCTCAACAGATGTGGTCTTCTAGATAGATTATATATAGACATGGATATTTCTGCTTGTAGTATGATGTGTTATCTGTCTTTATACTCATGAATTTGTATTGCAAATATTTTATTTTAGCTTTTTTGAGTTGAGGAAAGACTCTTGAGGGCAGACTGATGACTCATCAAGATGTACTTCATGAAATGAATTTGGAGGCTTTACCTCTTTTTCTTTGTGTTTATATATCATAGGAATCACATGATCTCTGAAAAAGAAAGTTTATCTATTAAACTGCCTAGTCACAAAGTTTTTTAACAAAATATTTTTTTCATTTTCTTCCGTGACTATTGTTCATTTTAGGTTGCCAGTTTATGCTTCAATTGGTTTTGGTAGTTATCATTTTCCCAGAAAATTATCCATTACACTTGCTGCATTCAATTTTTATGATTGTTATAATTTTAAAAATATAATGCCTTTAATCACTATAAAATAATTTATTTAGTTCTAATTATTTTTATTATTTTGTATTCTGTACAATGTTTATATATTTACTTCTGCATTTTTAGTTTGCATTTGCCTGTTTTGTCTTTGAACATTTGCTTCTTTATTTTTTAACAGCATGTGTTTTTATTTCAAGACTATGGTGACAATCTTTATATAACCTTTGTGAAAATACTCCTGGAAGATACCCTAAAAATCCTGAAACACCAATTCAAAAGAACTTATATACCCCTATGTTCATAGCAGTGCTATTTACAACAGCCAAGTGTTAGAAACAGCCTAAGTGCTCATCAGTGGATGAATGAATTAAAAAACTATGGCATTTACACAGCAGAGTACTATGCAGCAGAAAGAAAGAAAAAGGAATTCCTACCTTTTGTGGCAGCATGATGGAACTGAAGACTATTATACTAAGTGAAATAAGGCAGTCACCACATACATAGTTATTAGAATATTAAATGATGCATTTTAAAATCCATTGAATAGAATGTATAAAATCATGAAGAGTAATAATGCAGTACTGGCATAAGAATCAATCACTCTTTCTCCCTCATTCCTATTAAGACATCTACATTGTTGTACTAAATAGACTACCTTCTTGAAAATAAATTATAACATGCTTTGAATAAAAACAAAATTGAATGTCATATTTTAATGTATTTATGCATCAACTTTCTGAGAGTAAATCATTAGGAAGTTCAGAGTTCAGTATTCTCATTTCAACATTTTTCCTGTTTACCTGCTAAATATCTCATTTAAAATAATTAGCCCTGGCTGGCATGGCTCAGTGGATTGGCACGAGCCTGTGAACCTAAGGGTCACTGATTCAGTTCCCTGTTAGGGCATATAGCCAGGTTGCAAGCCAGGTCTCCAGTCAGATCCCCAGCTGGAGGTAAGTGAAAGACAACCATACATTGATGTTTCTCTCCCTTTGTTACTTCCTTCCTGCCCTTCTCTCTAAAAACAAATGAATAAAATCTTTTAAAAAATAAATAAAATAAAATAATTAAACTTTGTCAATCAATGTAAATTGTATTTAATGGAACATATATATGTGAACATGAAATTATTTATTAAGGCTTATATAACAGAGCTCAAATGATTCTATCTCTTTGATATAGTTTTCACTTCTAGCTGAGGCTTCTCAGTTTTCACTGGCATGTTTTATTGTTCTAGTCCCAGGTTTTTCCTTCCCAAAATAAAATAACTAAATATTATAGACTTTGCTATCCATTCACTGTCTTTTTTCTGATATTATTTGGAGATTCAGAACCACTGACCATTGATTTAGATTAGTTACAGTATGCTCCACTGTGTGCCACTTCCACATCTTTACAATTTTTTTGGTCATTTTTCTTGAAGAAATATTTAGGCAGGGTCATGAAAACATGCAGTAGTTTGGGATGCCTGTCACCTTCATAAATAGTATTATGTAAACTTGTTAGTTCAGGGCTATCTTCTAAATTTGTAGGTGTCACAAAAGAATACTATTTTATTCTAAAATGCACTTTCAGAACATTTTCTGGCCCATGTGCTGCAAATGTAGATTTCCAATATGCTCCTGAGTGATATTAATGGGGAAATTTCCAACTTGATAGTCTCTGCTAGTTGGGCTGCTCTGCTTCAGATTTGACATATCCATCCAATAGTCACTATGAATTAGTGATTACCTGGTTCACCCACTTGCTCTTGACCTACCACTGACCATTCTTTCCCTGCTGCTGCTGAAGAGATATGGCTCAATTCCATAAGCTGAATTTGTACACAGGGTATCTATCTTTTTATTTGCAACTTTCCCTAGGTAATAGTTGTTGTGGGTTTTTAAAAAGATTTTATTTATTATTTCCAGAGAGAGGCAGAGAGGGAGAGAAACATCAATGTATGGTTGCCTTTCACCTGCCTCCAGCTACAGACCTGGCTGGAGGCCTGGCTTGCAACCTGGTTATGTGCCCTGGCTGGGGAATTGAACCAGCAACATTTGGGTTCTCAGGCCAGAGCCTTATCCACTGTGCTACCAGCCAGGGCTGTTTTTGTTTTTGTTTTTGTTTTGTTTTATTTTTTTAAAGAAAGTTTTTATAGTTATTTATATGCCACTGATCTATCTACATCATTTTCTTTTAGTATAAGTGTTTTATTCATTAAAGTTTCTTGTCATAGAGAATATGTCTGGTCTGTTTCTGTTTTACATGTTTTTGGGGTTTTTTTGTTGTTGTTGTTGTTATCTCTTTATTGTTTTAAACTCCTTTTCCTACAAAGACTATGTTTTCTTCGACTTTGTTCCCTCTAGTGATTTGAAATTTATGTAATCTGTTATTATTTTTCTAGTGATTGATTTTGCATTTAAAAACATTACTTAAAACTACTCTTATCATTGCCAATGCCAAGAACAAGACTGAATTTATTGGCTATCTTTATGAAAGACTAACACTTTGGCATGTATTTTTTTTTAATTTTATTGATTAGAGAGAAAGAGAGAGAAACATAGATTAGTTGTTTCACTTAATTGTACAGTCATTGGCTGATTCTTTTTTTTTCCCAAGTTGTCAACTTACTAAATTTTTTAATGCAACTGTTGATTTAAAAAAAGAAAACATTTCAAAGTTTATTGGGAAGAAACATGTATTTACATCTTGGCATATCTTCCTTCCCACGACATATTTCTCTAAGGATTATTAGTCCCTCTAGCTGATGTCTTCTCCATGCTGCAGGTGGAAGGGGATCTTTCAAAAGGGACTATAGAAAGCTTTCAAAAGAGAGTTTCCTAAGACCATCTGTCTTCTGGGGGGATATGTGAAAGCCAAGTTCACACATGTGAGATTGAAGTGGACGCTGTGGGAAAATGGACAGGCATTTTGGACAATGCCTGTGCCCAGTACTTGCTTCTGGCTGTGATGACTCTTCTGCAGAGCATAGAGGGAGGAATCAGAGGCTGTGTCCACACGTGCACCGTGCTGGAGAGGCAAGTGGGCCTTCCACCATCCTGGTGAAGCATGTCCCAAAACAGGGAAGGAGGGGCGGGAGCAGTGTCGCTGGTAGAACTATAAAACGTGTCAGCCACCGTGGAAAAGTTTGGTGGCCCCTCCATAAAGTCAAAGTAGAACTGACACATTATGATACCCCAACGCTACATACGGAGCAGTTTGAGTTGTTTCCATAGGTCCTCCCATCCCATTCCCATGCCCGAACAGAAAGCTCTGGGTATTGATGATTTTGGCAGCATATTCTTGACCAGTAAGGATTTTCATACAGCTTCTCACCACTGAAAAGCTCCCCTCTTTGGACAGGCAGACCCCCTGAGGGCACAATCCCCATCTGAGCAGGAGACCACAGAGTCACCTCTTTCTCCATTGGCTGATTCTTACATGTGCTCTGACCAGGGATAAAACCTATAGTCTGAGACCCTAACCAACTGAGCCATACCAGCTAGGGCTTATCCTGAATAGTTTCTAAAGCCCAAAACAACTCTACTATAAAATTTCTTTCTGGAACCTGTAGGAAATCCTTTTTTCAAAACTGTTCTTCATCTACCTTTTGAGTGTTATATTCTCTTCCTTTTATAATATACACTCACAAGTCATTGGTACATAGTTAATTTTTTTTTCTGTCTACTCATCTAATGTGGAGAGGTTGTCTCAGACTAAGTTTTATTGTAAACATCATTTTTCTAACTGGTTCCTCTTACTATCCACATAATTGCTGTTACAATTCTCATTTCAGATCTTAAGATCAAGTGTTGTTTGATAGTCATACTTCATAGCCCAGTTTATACTGGTTTGAAGTCTTTTATTTAGTGTGAATGTATTGCCAAGGGAAGACATCTAGTCCCACTGCCGATTTTATCTTTTCATGAGTGTCTATGATTCTTGAAAAGTCAGACATTCTTTCATGTGTTTTTAGTTCTTACCTACCCAGTCATTGGTAGATTTGCTCAGTATATGTTCAGTAAATGGTTCCTTCAGTATCTAACAGAATTCTCACAATGCACCACAACTCTGTCAGGCTCAGCTCCTTCCAACTGCCAACCGGGCCCTGCTAGATATAAGCACTGTCAGTCACACAGCATTGTGGGAAATTATAGTTCCAGAACTGATGCAAGAAAACAGTAATTAATGACATGGGATAAATGGTTCTTACTGTTATAGTGGTCAGATCTACACTGGCTTCTCCTTCGGGTGGGAAGATTCCATGTTTTAAGGGGAAGGATCTGTAGTAGATATTGCTTTATTGAATTCCTTACTGCTTTTTTTCTTTCTCCTGCCTTTAAGCTTCTCTAGAACTTTGGTTAATAGAAATTCTTCTTGCCTCCCGGCATATCATTGAGAAATACTTAGAGTTTCTAGTTTTATAGAAACTCATTTTTTCATAATTATTTCACAGTAAGTTGGGGGAGGGAAAATTATGATTTATTAGATGTTTTTAATAAAAAGAGAATACAATGATTGACAATTATTTAGGTTTATCTGGATTCAGTACTTATCAACTGACCCTTTATAGTAGGTCTTTCCTATTTGAATCCTTTACTTTGATTTGTTTCTCAGTTGGTCCACGTACTTACTACCTGAAATGATATGACAGGAAAAGTTTGTGTGTGGGATCTGCTTTTCAAAGCCTTACAGATCTAGAATTTGTTAATAACCACATTGGACTAGAAATCAAGTCTCCTATTCCTTGGCCTTTCCTACCAAATTAGCTACTTATCCCTCTAAAAAGAAAGTACCAATAAAAAGTAGTTTTTATCAGCTCATGGTTGTTGTAAGAATTAAATGAGGTAGGATTTAGTACAACACTTAGTAGACGTTGGTGCAGTTACTGTCTCTATTCTACAAATGAGGAAGCAGATGTTCAGAGATTGAGATAACTTGCTGGTGTCCACACAGCTGGTGAAGGCAGGGCCAGGTCTGGGACAGGGAAACATATGAGTTCAGCGTTGAGTCTCTGCTCTCAGTAAATAGCCAAAGAGCAAGCATTTCACCAACTGACCACTGATTATTCTTTTCAGTTCTGCTTCCTCTGCTATCCTGGGTATGTTCAGTTGAGGAGTACTCAGTTTTCAGGAACCAGCTGCCAAGTTAAATTGTGTTGCAAATAGTCAGCTGTCTCCCTGGGCTACACCACATACTCAGCAGGCATTTCAACAAAAATTAATCGATGAAAATATATGGCAATCACCCAGAGTTGACAAAAACAACTTTTAACTCTGCTGTTAAAAATTAACAGATTATAAAGTTAGAACTTTGTTTGAGGCCTGGATTAGAGACCCTTCTCCTAAGATGATTTCCATTTTTGCTATTTGTCTAATTAAATATATATTTCATCTTGAAAAATAGCTGTCCTATTGCTGCCTCTTCTAATAATCCCTTTTCTTAAGTCAGACCCTGGGAATGTACAACATGCATGTTTTGCCCAAGAAAAGGGCAGAGAGAAAAGAAGCCTGGGAATCTCTGGATATCTGCTTTGCCTTATTAAATTATATGATTAGGCAGTTACCTGTAATAATGCTTTTCCCATAAATGCCCAGACCTTTACCCACCTTAAGATCTCAGAGACATTAATATGAAGTAAATTGGATCCCAAAGTAGAGAGGAATGTTAGAGAACTAACTTGAGTCATAGGAAGAGCCTCGAAGTCTGTCTTTAACTATTTCTATGACCTTAGATAAATTTTCAAATAGTTAAGCTCTATTTTCTCATACATAACAAAGTTTAGACCTACTCCATGAGGTTATAATGAGAATTGCACAAATGCATTTGTATATATGCAAGTTCTGTGAGAAGCAAACTCTGCATTGAACATTTCCATGGGAACTTGGACTCAGAATGCTCTTATCTCCCTATCTCTAGGTAGAAATGCTGTAAATTGCTTCCCTGTTGTGAATTCTTTCTCAATAATAAGATTTTTATTCAGGCTTCTTCCCACATTTTTCTGACAATGGCCAGTAGCCAGAAAGGAAAGAACAAAATGAAGTGCTTAAATTGCTTGAGACTCAACATATCTTGAGTAAAATATATACACGTGGGGGGGGGGGGGTGCGTGCATGCTGCAGTTCCACGTGGGTGTGAGAGCAGTGCACGCCTGTGCCTGGCCTCTGCCCTGAGGCACAGGAGGGTTCACATTGATGCCACATGTCATGGTCTCAAGCCAGGCCTATTTGGAGACTGCCTGGGCTTCTTATCTGCCCTTCTTTGGCACACTGTATGTGAATAGGTAGGGAACCAGATGGGTGACATCCTCTTTTTTTCAGCTCTTTTCAGTACTTTATCTCTGGTCCTACTAAGCCAAATTCTTTTCTGAAAACCTACAAAAGGTGTTTACCTTGCCTATGAAAGGCTTATTTGTGGGACCTGAGCCCTCTATTTGGGGAGTGTAGGAAAGAGAAGTATGGGCACCTTCCCAAGTGCCTGGGTGTCCCTTGCTTCCATGGGTGGATGGGAAGGACCACAGTGGGAAGATGGTGCAGAGGAAACTGTAAGGAAAGATGATTTGCTCAGACAGGGTAGAGCAGGGTCTGGCAGTCCTCCAAGGTTTTGTTACCAATATACTGCAAGGTAGTATTCTTTCCCCCTCCACTTTCCTCCTAATCATATAACCCCACCCTCCCACTGTCACAAACTATAATAAAGTCTGAGGAGATAATTCCTCTCAGGTACTGTTTCCAACTACCCTGAATCCAAGGTAGCAGCTGAGATGCATGGGAGAGATGAGTGCTTTGGAAAAATGGACAGAGCAGCCAGCCCCTAGTTCTATCTGTCATGGGAGGGGGTAGGGTGTCAGTTTTACCATGCAAGCTTTCTCATTTCTTTATTCATCTTAACTTATAGAAATGCAATGTATTCTTATATTGCATGACTTCTTTACCTCCTTCAGTGAAAAAAAAACAAACGAAAACATAAAACAACTAAATTTGAATGAACATAACAAAATTCAATATAGATAGATATACAGATGGAAATAAGGGTTGAAAAACTTTCTGGAAAAGATCAGTATATTAGTTTCCTAGAGCTTTTGTAGGAAATTACCACAAACTGGGTGGCTGAACACAAGAGAACATTTATTTTTCTCACAGTTTTGGAGGCTAGAAGTCAAAAACCTAAGTGTCAGCAGGGCCACATTCCCCCAAAGGCTCTAGAAGAGAATCTTCTTCCAACTTTAGGTGGTTCCAAGGGATATTTTTTACCTTTACCTTGGCTTGAAGCTGCATGATTTCAATCTCTGCCCTCACTGTCATGTAGCCTTTGCCTCTATGTCTGTGTCTTCTTCTACTCTGTCTCTTTCATGAACACTTGTCATTGGATTTGTGGCCCAACCCAATAATTCAGGATGATCTTATCTCAAGACCCTTTAGTTCATTAGCATAGACTCAAAATAATGTAACATGCATAGGGTCCAGATATCAGAGCAGTATTTTGGGGAGGGCCACCAATCAACCCACTAAAGTCAGGTAGTAAATATTTTAGGCTTTACGAGCCATAAATGTCATAGCTACTTTATGGTTTAGTCACTTGACTCTGCCATTGTAGCTAGCATGAATATAGCCATAGACGATACATAAATAAATGAGCGTGTCATGTTTAATTTAATTTAGGAATACTGGAACTTGAATTTGATAGACTTTTCACACATTATAAAATATTCTTCCTCTTTTTTTTTTAAATCAACCATTTAGAAATGTAAAAACTGCCCTGGCTGGCATGACTCAGTGGATTTAGTGCCAGCCTGCAAACCAAAAGGTCACATGTTTGATTCTCATTCAGGGCACATGCCCAGGTTGTAGGCCGGGTCCCTAGTTGAGGACATGGGAGAGGCAACCAATCGATGCATCTCTTGCACATTAACATTTCTCTACCTTTCTTCTTCCTTCCCCCTCTCTCTAAAAATAAATGAATAAAACCTTTTTTAAAAAGATCAGAAAAGAAAAGTAAAATCTGTGCTCTTCCACATCCACATTAAAAATAAGCAGCTGGCTAAATTTGGCTTGTGGGTTATAATATGCAGATCCTGTGTTAGAATTACAGAGTATTTTCAAGGTATCTTGGTTTCTTTTTGAAGGTCTCCAACAACCTCCTAGTAAAGCCAACTATCTTTTCTGTGTCTTCAGTTATTCTAAAGGTTTCTGTCTTCTGACATATGTTGCTGCTGCTACCCTTTTCAAAAGTCTCCCTCCAGCCACATGGATATGATGAAATGTTAATGTGGCTTCATGGGAAACATGGTAAGGGATGGTATACAATGACTGCCGTGGCAGAAAGTTTATGTGTATCTGAGCTTTGTGACATGTATAAACAAGATACGATAAATTCTGTGGAAGAAATAGAACCTTCCACAAGTGAGCTGGGCCAGACGAGCGGGTGATGGAGTGGGGGGATGGGCAGGGCAATTATGATGAGCTGAGTTAGAGAGCAGATCGGGAAGCAGAGAGAGAATGGCTATAGAAGGGAATGTAAGCAAAAAGAATAGGGGGTCAGAAGAAAGAAGGGAGAGAAGAAAAGAGAGACAGAAAGACGAAGTCAGGTTTCTTTCTATGACATGAGAGGAAATTCAATCCAGATGATGCTAAGTGAGCATGAGGCTTATTGGGCCACACCAGGAGAGAGGGCAGTTAGAGACTTCTTAGAGCTGAGAGTTAAGGTGAGTCAGGAGCTGAAATCCCAGGAATGGAGAGAGCATTCTGAGGGCCAAGGGTGGGGTTGGCAAGGGAGCTGGAGCATGGGGAGAATGCTGAATGTTTTGGGTTTGGTTTTATTTGTTTAAATGGGAGACAGTGTGTAAGAATCTTCCAAGATAAACAAGTGGTCTTTACCAGTCCTTTCTTTGGCATAAAGGGGTGGGCTCAGAAAGGACCATCCTCGGTGTGAATTGGGGCAAGTAAAGGAGGGAAGTGGGCCAGGTGTGGCTTCTGAAGTCAGCATCCCAGGCTGGGCCAGGGGTGATGCAGCTGTAACAGGAGCTGAGCAGAGCTTTGGAAAATACTTTAGGGGACTCCTCTGACAGCAACCAGATGCAGGGTAGATGGACAGAGAGAGACTGGACAAGAAGACCAAAGGAGAGGACAGTTAGGAGCCACTGGTCAAAGTCCGGACAGGGTACCTGAGGGCCTGCCATCCAGTTGATGAGGGGAGTGGAGAGATGGGAAAGCCATCAGGCTAGGTGGCTGACAGGTGGGTGTTTCCCGCTCAGCTGTGCTGGGTTTGGTCCTGAGTCCCCAGTGTTTTTTTGCTCTGCTGATTACCTCCCTAGGGCCAAACTTCCAATTAGAATTCTCCCAGAGCAAGAAACTTCGGCAGGGTCCTCCCTGGAAACGTGCTCCGCCTGCAGGGTCTAACTGCTCCCTATGCGCCCCTGAGGAGTGTTGCTGTGTGGGGTTTTCAGGAACCGGATGTTTATGCCTCAGCATCAATAATGTGACCCTGATCCTTTGGATCTGAGGACGAGCCTGGGAGGAAGGCAGCCTGGGACTCAGCCTTCCTCTGCGCTCAGCTCCGCTTTGGGCACTAGCAGGGGTGGCTGAGGGAACTGGTGCCCTGCACAGCAAGCCCTCGGACCCCACTTTTCAATTAATCCTTTAACTAGCAGGCTTAGCCGTGATTGAAATCCTACAATGAGACTAATCCCTTTCCAAGGCCGGTGATGCTTTCATGCAGCAGAGCCCACCCTGGCCTTTTCCTTTGTACAACACCCTGAATAAAGCTGAATAGCACTGTCCACAGTCAGTGACTCTGGCAAAAGCATAAATGAGTATCTACACACACTGGTGACCAGGAATTCACGTGAGAAGGAAGAGAGCATGTGCAGGGGGTCAAATTCTTGCACAAAGAAGTTAAAGTTTTCTTTTCCATTTTGTTTCCCTGGTTGTCCTAGCTACATCTTCTGCTTTGATGGGTATGGGGAATGGGTTGGGTAAATTTTAGGAATCATGCTGTTCCTTCTTCCATAGTAGCCCACAACTGCTCTATGAATTAAAAGATTTGTTTTCGTAATTTTTGTTCTGACTGCAAAAATGAATCCTAGATCCGTAAATCTGGAAGAGACACAGAGCATAGTCAGCCAACATCCATATTTGACAAACAGGGTCAGTGACCCTCATAAGGGAGACTTGTCCCAGTGAGTTACCCCATGTCAAGGTCAGGACAACCTCCTAGCGGCCATCTTTCTCAGCGTTCTTCTGAGGACTTCAGAGGAGTCCCATTGACTTCTGCTTCTATGCCATGCCACAGGTCAGATTCAGTCAAGGTGATTGTCACTATGGTGCCATTCCTGGCCTGCTTCCTGCTGAGCTTTTGCTGAAAACAACTCTTAAAAGAGGTCTTGGCCTCATCTTTGTTTGGGATTAATAGTCATTGGTCCACCTGCTGAGAACAGCATAGTGTGGCATGTAGTCCACTCTCCCAGGGAGCATCTGTCACTATCTCATTAGTAATGAACTATCCAAATGGGAGTAGAGTTGGGATGATTAGAAGAGCTGTGATCTATGCCCATGTTTAGTGGAATTTATCAATTGTTTATTCAATATTAATTGAACACCTACTATGTGCCAACTGCTAAACTTGCTGTTTTCAGAGTTCCAAGGGGTCAGACCTCTGACACTTCAATGTTGGCCTTTTGACTGAACTGGAAGGCTGGATGTCCATTTTCAGGGTTCCCACAGCACTTTGAACACACATTTTTTCAAGTTCTTATCTTACTGTATTATAATAAAGCACTACCATGCTTCTCTTCTTTCTAAACTCCCAGCTCTTCCAGGGCAACTCGTTGTCATTCCTCTTTGTGAACTTTTTCCCTGGCAAAGTGCCTGGCTTTTAATAGATGCTTAACAAATATACTTTGTAGTGTGGATTAAGGAAAGAATGAATGTGGGGCTAAGCCCATTATGTTATGACTACTTGATAGTTGTCACTGAAATGTTCTCACTGAGGGTCTGGAGAAATGTCAACCCTGTGGCCATTGAGATTCCAACAATGGTGGGGGGAAGAACAATGGAAATTTCAGCTGGTTTGGACCATATGCCAAGTACCCCAGGATTATGTTTGATGGGGATGCTTTCCAGCTAAGTTCTGGGAAGGAACATGGTGTTTGTTTAAGTGCTGGCATCTACTTAGACAAACAGGAAACCATTCTGCCACCTAACTTGATTGGAACTGGAATTCTGCTCTCCATCCAATAGCTGAAACAATGCAGGGCATTGCAAAACATCTCAGATCAGTTGGCATCCCCGGCAACTGAGTTTGTATCAGTGCAGAAGCACACAGCAGGTTATATGTCCTTTTTAACAAATCCGCAGTACCTGCCTTGGGATGAAACACTGGGACTACAGAGGAGTCGATAAAAACTTTCAGGGTTTTCATCTCAGTGCCATCCTCTTTAATCCAGTTCATATTGAAGCAGTGCCTGGACTCCAGAGCTCAAAATAACACCATCTGTTCGTATAGTGGTTTATAGTTTATGAAACAGTTCAGTCATTCTCACACTTTTTCAGGCAACTGCAACTCCATGTTATAGATGAGAAAATTGAGGCTTATTGGTGACTTCTTCACACAGTAAGTGGCAGATGCCATGTACACCGGCCCCTCTGTGGTTATTAGCAGCATAAGAACTTCAACAATCCAATGGATGTAATACAACAACAATAAAATTAAATTTAAAAAAAAAAAAAAAAAAAAGAACTTCAACAATCTTTACTTCAGCACTCCCCAAGTCCACAAAAAATATTCTTGCCATCGTAACCAGCAATCTCCTAGAAGCCAAATATTATGGACTCATCTATTTTTATCTTGCCTGACCCTTCTGTAACAATTGACCATGTGGATGACTCCCTATTTTTTAAGGCTATCTTCTTTGGTTTCTAGCTTGCTGCTCTCCTTGCTGATTTTCCTCCTTCATCCTAAACTGTACCTTCCCAACTTACTGGCTCTCTGTCCCAGTGCCCCTTATGAATATTGGTGTCCTCCAGGATTAGTTGTTGGCCCTTTTCTCTTTGCACTCCACACTCTCCTTGGGGATCTCATCCATGTTCAGGACTACAACTTTTACTTCTACAGTTGGTAACTCTGCTGCCAACCCAGCTCTCTCATCTGAATTCAAAATAGAGACCCTATCTGCTTTGTGCATCTCTCCATGTAGATGTGCAATAAGTTTCAAATTCCCACACTAGATTATTCTAATATTACAGTATTGGTATGCCCAGTCAGCAGGATATAATGTTTCTTCATTTAATTAAGTTTTTCCATTATTTCTTTCAGTACAAGAATATTTAGTAGTTTCTTCAATAATTGTTTATTTGTAAGTAGGATACTTTCATGACCATCGTAAAATGACCTTGTTCTCATTATCAATTGTTTTTCATTGTTGTAGAAATGGCTATGTTGTTATATAGAAGCTATTGATTTGTACACATTCTCTGAAATCTCTAAATAGTTTTACCTGTTTTTCAGTTGATTATCTTTGCTTTGGGTAGATAGACTATCACCCAAATGATGTAGAATGATAGTTTTCTCTTACTTCGCACTATTTATGCCTCTTATTCCTTTTTCTTAATTGCATTGGCTAGCATGCCTAGCACAATGTTGCCACTAGTAATAATGGTCATTAGGCCACTTCTATTTTTCATCATTAAGTTTAAAATACCCTCATCATTAAATTAAATATATTTTATTTTATTAGTGGCATATCATTCTATTTCTATTTTATATTAGTAAAAGATATTCAATTTTTATTAAATGTCTTTTAGTTACGAAAGAAATAATTTAAATTTTTTTTATTCTGTGTTATAGTCATATAATGAATGATAGCATTCCTTATATTGAATTATCTTTGCAGTAATTTTTCCCAAGGACGGCCCATTTAATTTAAGAACTTATTCAGCCTAGGGGACTACATGCTAAATTTACTAATTATTGTTTCTCCTTTTAGAATTCCTATTAGACTATATGTTATCTCCTAAACCTACTTCCTTGTAGTTTACACATTTTTATATATTATATTTATTTTATCTTTTGACTCTGGGGTTTTAGAAAATTTCTCAAACTTACTTTTAAGTCATTATTATGATTTACTACACTATCTAATTTGTTAATACTACTACCACATGCACATAAAATTTGAAATTTAAAATTTGAACTTAAAAATGTATAAGAAATTTACATTTAAACTTTCTTAATGTTTAAGAGCAATATTTCCTGATTTCAGGTTATTGCTTTTAGAAGCGGTGGGTGCTCAAATCTCTAGTCTCATTGAAAATATGAATTTTGTTTTGTTTCTGGTTTTAATCTTACTTTTTGGAGTAACACTCCTTCAGAAGAGAGCATTCGCTCTGATTCTCCAGGTGTGTTTCCTTCTTTCAAAATTGATGAATTGTTTCATATAGCTTGTGATTTTTCTGTTTGCCCAGCTTTCCTGAGAAAGTGGTGTTTAGGGTTGTGAGTTTCAGTGGTTTATGTCAGAGGCCATAGGAATGCTTATTCAAATCTTCAGTCCAAATGAGAGATAAAAGGAAGAGTCTGTCGCTTTAGTTTGTAGCAGCACAGCTGTTTGTGAGGATTGGGACAAGGCTACAGCCAGGGTCATCTGCATAGAGAACCTGATATGCTGGGCAGAAGGATTCCTTCCAGTCCACAGTGAAGTTTACAGCTGTGCCCACACTTCGATTATACCTTGTCAGACCAGGAGAGCTATCTATCAGCTCTCACTGCATTTCCTTTCATAAGAAAGACTAAGCCTTCTATTCTATTAGGGCCTCATGGAGTCCAGGGCCTAGTGCTCAAAGTTAAGAACATTTGTGCCAAGTGGGAATTCTATTTGACTATGGAAACTAGGAAAGTAATTATGACTAAAGGCAGTCCCCATGCAGGGAGCTTCTCTGCTAAGCAGATGGGGAATCGCTCCTCTTCTCTTGTTGTCATAGGTATTGGCAGTAGAATACTCCCTTGATACCTTGCCCATGGCATCCCCTGTTGAGGGACTTTCCAAGATTAGAACTTAGGGAGAATTGTACTACATACTCCATTCACTTATCTTGTGAATCAACTTCTTCTACACATGCACAGAATTGGAGGTATGGGTCTATCATTTTTACACTAGCACCACATTTTTATAATATACTAGGCGGTATAACACTGTTAATGCTTAGTCTCCAGAGCCAGACTCCTTGGGTGCAAATGCTAGCTCTACAACTAACCACAAATGGGTGGACTTAACTACTTTCTATGTGTCCTGGTTTCTTCATCTGTAATAGCCCTTCAAGAGGGATAATGACAGCATCTCCCTGGTGGAACACCATGACATGAAGCATTCTGGACAATGAGTACACAGAGCAATGTTCAGTCAATGTTAACTAGTTCCAGAGCATCAACACTTCTGGTTCTGGGAAGGCATCCTTCCCTGATTGCTTTGTTTTTTTAATATTTCTTTGCATATGTCCATGGAAATTTTAGAAAGAGTTAAATATGCAGACTCAAATTTCCATCATGTTCTAGAAATTCTAAAGTAATCTTTCTGAAACAAAAGTTAATTATTTTACTCCCCTATTTAAACCTTTGCATGGTTGTTCATATCAAAGAGGGTAAAATTAAAACCCATTGATGGAAATAGCAAAGCACCCAGAATCTAGCCCACTTCTGGCCTTTTCTCTTACTTGGTCCTCTCTTTTGGCCACCCAGGCTCCGGCTCCTCATGGTGGTCCACACCGCAGGGCCTCTGCTTATTTCAAACCTTCCATTTAGAAGTCCTTCCTTTCCCCTCCTCAGCATCCCTGTGTACCTTAATTGTTGTTGGGGGTTTGTTTGTTTTTTTGTTTGTTTTGCAACTTTGAAGGCTCACTTTAGATATTATCTTCTCTAAGAAAGCCCAGAATTGCATGAACAAACCCTTCTTTGGTACCCATGCTGCACCCAGTGTAGTTTTTCTGTAAGGTGCCTATGACGCATTATTCCCAGTGCCATGATTGTTGGACTCAACTAAGGAGCTTATTAAAAAATATAAACAATGGCTCTGGAAGATTCTAATCAATTAAGTTAAGGTTGGAGCCCAGGAATCCATATGTTTATAAACAACTGAGGTGATTTTGAAGACCAGCCAGATTTGAGTTAATAATATAGTATCTCTGGTTAACTGGGTCATCTCTGGTCAGGCCCTCCTATCTGATTACCCTGTTCTCCCCTTCCCCTCACTGGCTGTTGATTAACCTGCCCTCCTCTTTGGGTACCTCACCCTCCCCTCTGGTTAGCATGCTCTTCCCTTTCTAATAGAACATGAATTCCTTTCAATCAGATAACACATCTTATCTGTCTTGCGTCCCCAGCACCTTACACAGTTTCAGACACTCAAAACTATGTTGCACGAATGAGCAAATAACTGAATTACTTCTTCCCTAAATGTTTCAGCCTTAGGTCTTTTAGGTGCTTCTATCCTTTATTGTTTGTTGCTTTGGCCCACCCTCATTTGACTCTCAGAGACCTAATTGAGGAGCTGATAAGTGAGGCAGGAACCATTGTTTCTTATTTGGCACACATATACCCAACTTGTTTTCCAAACTTACTGTGAACCTTCTGTCTTCTTGAGAAAGGAAGCCTAGAGGATCAGGGGACCTATTGCATAACAACCTTTGCCTGAGACTTCACATGCTGGCAACTTCAAGCTTGGCATGAGAATTGGCATGAGGGATTAAAAAAAAAAAAAAAAAAAAACTTAACACCCAGAAAACATGAGCCAGCCCCTTAAATGGACTTATTGGTGTGCAAGACAGGATCTGGGAACAAAGCTGGGGACTCTAGGACTGAGTCCATTTCACATTATGGCTGAGTTAACTTTAGGCAAGCCATTAACCACACTGAGCCTCAGTATCCTCATCCATAAAAGAGGGATAAAAGTGGGTTATTATGAGAATACTACAGGGTTGTTATGAGAATAAAATTAAATAATCTTTGTGAAAGCACCAAGTATAGTGTGAGAAATTTTCCACTCTCCTTTCTGATTTACCTTGGGCCTTGGAAAATGTGCAGCAGAACAATAGACAGCTGCTAGAGGCCTAGACATGAACTCTTATAGTGGGTTGGGGCAGACAGTGGAGTAGCAACTGCAGGAAACCAAAGAGTCCAGCCTAGAAAGCCCACCACAGTTCCAGGAGGCATGAAAAACAGACCACTGACATAGACCAAGCAGGCGTCATTCTCAGAATATCTGAAAGTTCTCACAGTGTTGCTGTAACTGGAAATGGTGTGGCACATTTCTAGCACATATCATGCTCTTTGGGGAAAGGACCATACCTCATTTATCTGTGAGCCTTCATGTCTAATAGAGTTCCTGATAGATAGAGCACCAATAAATACTTGTAACTTGACCAGTGAGAGGACAAAGGTATAGGTTGGCATTGTTTCTCCCTTGTTCTTTCCTGGTTCTTCCATTTTCCAGACTACAAGTCCAATGGGAGTAAGTTGATGTTTACTAAGGATTATACAGGCCATTTGGTCCATATCTTTGCCTCCATGCCTGTATGGGATTAAGCCATCCCAGAACTCTGTCTCCTCTGCTGTTCTTCAAGGATTCCAGTCCACACAGCTTTCCCTCAACATGCTGACTTTGAACTTCTTACTCAAATCAAATCATGAGTGGTGCAAAGCACCTTTTTAAAGACATTCTTGTTGAAGAGGCAACAATTGGAGCAAGTTCTGTTTAATGTAGCAAGGAAAAGTTATCGTTTAAAGCCCCAACTCTTTTCTAAGGAGGATGGGTCTCATCATAAGTTATGCTTAAACACTATGGATGTGGATTTGCAAACTGAAGGAGCTGAAGTGGGTGCTTCCACATTCTATAGAGACCATGACATGAGGCTTCTGAGACAATTCAAGAGGAGGTGGGAGAGGAAGAGACTGCCAACTAAATGATATGCATTGCCCAACAAGACCCCCCTGTGATTCCTAAATCCCCAGTTCTTGCTAGACTCACCAACTCAGGTGGAAATCAGTAAAAAATGAGTTTTGCATCCAGGTGAATGAGGAGGAAGAAGAGATAGTCTGTGTGTTTAGGAACTAGTCACAACAGGAGGCATGAAAAGAAAGACCAAGCCCTGGCTGGTGGCACAGTGGATAAGGCACCAGCCTGCAAACCCAAAGGTTGCTGGTTCAATTCCCCAGTCAGGGCACATAACCAGGTTGCAAGCCAGGTCTCCAGCCAGGTCCTTAGCTGGAGGCAGATGAAAGGCAAACCATACATTGATGTCTCTCTTTCTCTCTCTCTCTCTCTCTCTGCCTCTCTCCCATCCCTCTCTCTCAAAAATAATAAATAAAATCTTTTTTAAAAAGAAAGAAGCCCTGGCTGGTGGCACAGTGGATAGGGCACCGGCCTGCGAACCCAAAGGTCGCTGGTTGGATTCCCAGCCAGGGCACATATCCAGGTTGCAAGTCAGGTCTCCAGCTGGTCTGTAGCTGGAGGCAGGTGAAAGACAACCACACATTGATGTTTCTCTCCCTCTCTGCCTCTCTCCCTTCCCCTCTAAAAATAATAAATAAAATATTTAAAAAAAAATAAAATAAAAATAAATAAATAAAAAAGAAAGAAAGACCATGAGAATCCCCATATATCATGGGTAGGGCTTTGGACATGACCAAGATTATGAAACTGAGAATTTCAGCCAAATTAATATGGACCACTGAAGGGCAAGCACCCTCTGAACCTGGCACCATCCAAGACACCACAGGAATGCGTAATTAACACGCAACCAGGGTCCTTGTCCTCAAGGGGCCAACAGTCTCATTGAACAGACAAGATATAAAGCTATCAGATAAGTCTCAGTAGAGAATGGCAGAGGTGATTAGGGAAAGACCTTGAGGAGGGCTTCTTATGGGGTCACCCTGAGTGGAGTCTTAGAAGGGACATGACAGGATTTGGTTTGGCAGGTAAGGGAACAGCCTTTTCAAGAGCTCCCTGTCCAAACCTTCTAAAGCAGACCAGCTAGGAAGTGCCCAGAAGACTGCAGCAGCTCTGACCACTGCTCATTTAAACCACATGTCTCACATAATCTGCCTGTGTGAACTTGGCAGCCAAATCTGGCTCCCTGTTCTTTCTAACGACTTTTTTCTAGGTGGGCATTTATCTGCTTTCATTCTTTTTCTAGAACAAAGCAAACAACAACACAACTAAACAAAACCCTTTCACTTCTAACATCCCACATTTTCATTTGCCCTTGGCCTTCTTGTGTTAGCCTGAGCAGGAGGAAGACATGCATATACTCCCCACCCAGCCCCCTACTCCTAATAAGTAGTGTCTATACACAACTAAGGACAGTAGGCTACTCTGAGAAACCCAAAGTTATACCTTTCAAAGGCTAATGGGTGAAATTGAGTATTTTCATTGTCACTCATGGTAATCAGGAAAGGTAGAGACAATCATACAGTATCCAGAAAATGACTGCTCTATGTGATGGGGCTTCAATTTCCATTTTAATGGAAACATGTTGATTTAAAAGGAAAGAAAGAAGATTTCTGAATTATATGTATCCTCTCCCCATTAACAACCTGGTTGTGCATCTAGAATTAATGGGCCTCATTTTTATTTCTGTTTTGCTGGTGGGCATTGATGGAGCTGTTGAATTACCTGATGTCTAATCTTTCTAGTGCTTAGCTCTTTGCCTCACAGTTTTCCCCTCCTGAATGAGCTGTTAGTATCTTGGCTGTGTCTCAAATAAACTTACAATTCAGGTTTTTATTTCTCCCCCAATGGAGCCTTTCAAATCCCTTATCTTCAGCACAACAGGAAGGAGATGACTTTGTTACCAGACTATTGAATGTTGATGATTTAGTTGTTTTTATACGGGGGAGAGGAATCTCTGAAATAATCCATTTCATAAGCAATAGTCTGGCTGAAGTGCAAAGAAAGAGGTGACTTTTATGCAGCTTCATTCACTGAGCAGCGATAAGGTACTCATGGATCAGACTGAGCTAACCAGGCTTATAGTTAAACCTGGGAAACACAGATGTTGTTCTCATTTTAGTAGAAAATGCTGAAGTGAGACACCCCAAACTAGAATCCTGCTCAACCCCTAATTCTAACTTATTTAGACATGTGCCCTGTACCAGGTCCTCACTAGCAATGTGACTTTGGGCAGATAGCTTAACTACTTTGTGTCTCAGCTTCTTTGTGGGCAAAATATGGTTGATACTGCCTGAGTAGGGGAGCAGTTCATAGGAAATCAAAGCCAAGGAGCATAGAGCATGGTGCCTGGACAGACATTTGTTAAGTGTCCTGTATTAACTGCTTAAACAATGTTCATTTTACTTCTCTTTTCTTTAGAAAGCTAAATTAATTCTTTAAATGTTTAATGCAAAGGTGGGCAAACTATGGCCAATGTCCCAAATCTGTCCAGCCACCTGTTTTTATAAATGAAATCTCACTGGGACATACCCATGTACATGATTACATGTTGCAGTAGCTTCTTTCCCTTTACCATGACAGAATTGAGTACTTTTAATAAAGACTGTATGGTCCACAAAGTCAAAATCATGTACTGTGTGGCCCTTTAAGAAAAAGTTTGCCCATTAGGTTAGTAGAAGGAGCTGGGTTTTAGAGAAAGAGATTCCAATCTTGGCTTCAGTGTTATATGTGAGATACTGAATGGGAAGCAAACTTTCTGAGCCGAAGTCTCCTCACCTCTCAGATGAGAATAATATTTGCAGCCTCAAATGGCTGGGCTGAGCATTAAACAATAGAAATATATACATATATAAAAATGTCTTAGTACTAGGTCTGGTTCTTCCTACTCCCCTTGTAATTGATAAATGGAAGGAAAACTCATTATTTGTCCCTGGCCAGTGTGGCTCAGTTGGTTGGAGTGTTATCCTGTAAATTGAAAGGTTGCAGGTTTGATATCTGGTCGGAACACAAGCCTAGGTTAGGTGGGTTTGGTCCCCTGTTGAAGCCTGATAGGGAAGCAATCCATCAATGTTTCTCTCACATCAATGTTTCTCTCTCTTTCTCTCTCTCTCTCTAGTGCTTAGCTCTTTGCCTCACAGTTTTCCCCTCCTGAATGAGCTGTTAGTATCTTGGCTATGTCTCAAATAAACTTACAATTCAGGTTTTTATTTCTCCCCCAATGGAGTCTTTCAAATCCCTTATCTTCAGCTCAGATAGATAGATAGGTAGATAGATAGATAGATAGATATAGATAGATAGATAGATATAGATATAGATAGATAGATATATAGAGAGAGACAGACAGATATTTATCTCTCTTCCTGTGTCTGGAATCAATGGTGAAGATTTTTTTAAATTATCATTTTGGAACAAGAAGAAGCTTTATATGTGGTCTACTTCAGTCTGGAAGCTCTTCAAAAGTACTGATTTCTGGGCCTTCTCCCAGAAATTCTGATTTGATAGGTCTGGAAAGGAGCAATGGTATATAACTTCTGTTGATACTTCCTAAGATAATTAATGAGCACCCTGGTAAGTCCACTTCTTACCCTTCGTAGGTAAGGAAGCCAGTCAGCGAGTACAGAGCCATCCCAGACTCCAAGGACCCCAGTTCCAGGACAGGGGAGTTGGAGTGGCATGGAGAGCACAGACAGCTGCCTTCTGCTCATTCCTCCCATTGGAGCAAGGAGGAGATAACTGAACTTTTTAATTTCTGCAAGGCTTGGTCCAGACCCTTAGGCACCAGTCCCTTCTTTAGTACTTCTTGAGACCCTGAGGACATAAGGTTTCTGGGACTTCAGTTTTCTGAGCATTATTTCTACCTGCCCACAGCTTCATGAGTACATGTCCTGAGAGTTCATGAATACAGAAGGTAGAGGGTCTAAGATGACCCCAAAGCTGTCGTACCAAGCCAGAGAGAATTCTTCACCTCAAAAGCATGCAATGACTCCCTGTTCCCATCTGAGTAAAGACACATCCCCACCCTGCTCACTGTTCTAGAGCTAGGCTACCTGGAAATTCAAACTGTTTAGTAGCCGTGTGATCATGCGTGCATTTCTTAATCTCTCTATGGCTCAGTTTCCTCATATATGAAATATGGGTCATAACATCATTTACTTCTTAAGGTTGTTGTGAAGACTAAATTAGTTCACAAGTATAATGCCCTTAAGTAGCACCTGGCACAGAGTAAGCACCCAATGGTATTAGCTATTATCATTACCTCACCCATTCTCTCCTGGCTCCCTGTGCTCCAGTGCCTTGAAAGTGTCAGTTTCACTCCCATCACAGACCTCTGGATATGCTGTTCACCCTCCCTCTCTGGTGTGACTCCACCCTTTCTCCTGTCACTCTTCACCTACCAGATCCAACATACCTTTAGGTCTCAGCTCAAATGTCACTTCCTCAGACACCCTTTCCCTGACCCCCAACACTGCCCTGGTCCACTTGTTAGATAATTTTACAGCACTCTATCATAGATAGCACTGACCAAAGCTATAATTAGACATTTATTTATAGGTTTAGTTGATTATTATCCATTACCCTCATAGGACCAGTGTCCCCTGAGATCAGGAGTGGTATTCTCTGCTTCTACATCCCCGCCCCTGCCACAGTGCCTGGCTCTGATAGACAATCAGTAAGTGTTAGCATGAAAGAATGATTTCCAGACTGTCATCCAGTAATGAGTCAGGACCACAAAAGTGGCCCATGCAGACAAAGCTCAGAATAGGCAGATTTCCCACCCTTTATGGGGACTACAGTATAATTGTGTGGTACAGTCCAGACTTCCTTGGAACATGACCATCTCACCTGGTTGGCACTCTCTACCTGCCTGAGATTGGCCTGTTCCAACAACCCCTCAATTTTGAGTCAATAGAAGGGAGCACCCCTTCTTGGGCAAGAGACCATTTAAGCCCTATAGCCTATCCTACTTGGGTAATGACCACCTTCCTTGGGAAGAAGGCAAAGGTTCAGGCTAGGTAGCTTCAGCCATGGCTAGAAAGCAAAGATTTCAGTGCACTCATTGCTCTGTCTGAGGTAGACCTGTCTCAAGGCACACAGCACCTGGCACATTAGGAGGTGACTCAAATAAATAAATGAATACCAATGGATCATTCCCAGCCCTATCTTTCCACAGGACCAGAGGTTGTTGACTTATTGAATACTCAGGTGTGAACAATTGTAGCTGGATGAGTCTTGACTGCAAAGACATCTTGATGCTACTAGAAATTGAACAATCATTATTTCAGGTGTTTAAATAGGACCCTCCATCCTCTCCCTGGACCCCAAACCATCTCTAATTCCCACATCATTGCCAACTCCTTAAAAATGAGCCTGAGAATAAGGTGCTGGCCTGCGAACCTGTAGGTCACTGGGGGACCCAGTCGGGGCACATAACCAGGTTGCAAGCCAGGTGTCCAGCCAGGTCCATAGCTGGAGGCAAGTAAAAGGCAACCATACATTGGAAAAAAAAGAAAGAAAGAGTAAAAGAAAAAAATAATAAAGAGAATGTTGGGAGGAGAGGCCTTGAAGCCAGCTAGGTAGCCATGAAACAAACACAAAAGCATTGAAGCTATTCAAACAAATGTTTTTAATCTGTTTGTGACATCTGTTGCCTAGGCACAGAAAAGGCTTTGGAAGCTCAGAGCCCTTTAGCACACAATGGAAGGACTCATGTCTCCACCTGGGTGGTTGTAAAGCTAGGCAAAAACTGTGATCATTCCTGTTCGCAATTATTATAAGTAAAACCCCATTTTAATGAATTCTGTCAGCCTTCCAAATTGATTTTTGATAATAGCAGTTGGCATTAAAGAGTTTGTTGCCATATATCACTTTCCCAATCTTCTGAATGTGGGCATGGGGTAGAGGTACAAGTATCTTTCTATGGTGAACATTTTTTGTCAAGGTTGGACACAACTCAGCTCCTCACCATTGCTCGCCTGTTGTCCTGGGAGGTGTGGAGCCAGGGCTGCCTAGTCCAGCAGGTAGGGTCAATGCCATGTGGACACAAAAGGACCTGCCCTCTTCCCCCTTCACCTAAAAATGTTCAGATGGCCACATCTAGTGGAGAAGATCAGAAGGCAGAGTCCTTGGATATCAAGCTCTGTTGGTACCAGAAGGTGACTTTAGTTTTCTCCCATCTGTATCAGCTCTTCTCTCCTATTTTCTGATATAGACAGTTGATACTTTTTCGGCCTTATGTAAAGCCTCACACAAAAACAGTTTAAAGACAGGGTACCCTTTCCACTCAACCTGAATTCTTCCCTAAGCTCTTCCAATATAGAAATTCTGGAGCCACCACTGACTTTAAGCAGAACGTGGCCTTAATCTTGACATTGATTGTTCATGCCACCTCTTTGGGCCTTGGTGTCTTCATGTGTCTAGTGAAGGTACTGAACTGACTGAACTCTCTATCTCTTTCCCATTTTAAACAGGCTACGAAGTCACTAATGTCCTATGTGCCTCAGCATACAAGGGACAGGGACACACTCACCTCAAAGAGTTGTTTCTCTTTCTGTCTTTCCTAGGTCTGAATGCACCTAACAATGCCTCACATAACAATTACAAGCCATTACTTTTGGTCTTACTTGATCTTCACAATATTTACATGAGATGGAAAAATTTAAATGACTGTTATGAATTTGACCACATCTGATAGGACTAAGAGGCCTTTGAGAGATGCTGGCTGAGAGGTCCTATAAGATGACACAGGGATCAGGGAAAAAGACAGGCCTCCTCGGGGCTGGGAGAAGTGGTCCAGCTCCACTTTGGAGCTGCAACTTGCAGCAAAACTTGTACACAGACCTCACAGAACATCTACAGAAATTGCTCACCAATGACAAAACCAAGACTTGAAAAGATGATTTGTCAAAAGCTCACACCAGTTGGTGGAAGAAAAAGAAAAAACCAGAACTCAGTTTCTTCTGCCCCATTGTTAGCAGAGTTTTTGTTTTTATTGTTGCACTACTTCAGTAAGTGCAAATTTAGCACGTCCTCTGCTGTGGGCTGTTATAAGAATGAAGAAGAGAGGGCTGGACCCTCAGACCCACATGTCCCAAGGGATCAACCACCACATAGGGAAGGAAAAAAGGCCAGAGGGTGGGCTGCAAAGAGGTCTCTGGAAGCTTGAGGAGTCTGGGCTGTGCCCTATAAGATGACATGTCTGGGCGTCTCTCCACACAGCTCATGTCCTGCCAGCACCTGCCCTCCACATGTGCTTCCTTCTTGCTTGGAGGGGGCTGCTTCCCTCTGCCTATGCCTCCCCACCTCCACAATGTATGTGCTTGGTCCTCTAACAATACCCTACTAGTTACTGGTGTCACAGTTTTCTGGCAAGCCTCTAACAACCATTCTAAGAAATAAGATATATTAAAAAAAAAAAAAAAGGCAATGTGACAGGATGCTGAATGGAGAGGGAGTCATAGGAGAGGCCAGAGAGATGAAACTGGTCTTAGGGCTCCCCCACAAGGGAGAGCTGGTCTTGGGGCTTCCCCCTAGGGAGGCAACTCATTCCAGCCAGCCCTAGAGGAGGTCCAATGTGTATTTGGTAAAATTTTAGCCTCCTTTTACCAGCCTGTGACATCATGTTTTTGCAACTGTTATGCTTAAATGTCTCAGAGGAATTCAAATATGGGGACCATGGGAATGAAAAATACTGCTCCAATTTATTTTTTCTCATAAAATGCTGTATAAGTTGTAAACTGGGAAATTACGTCCTTGACAACAGTTATGAAGTGGAGGCCATTGCCTCAGTGGCCTTTTGCTGTTGGAGTATCTGAGCGCCTGGCCCTGATCCAGTCAGCAACACTGGCAGTTCCCTTCTCATGAGTTATCTGTTAGCCACCCCTGCCCAGGTCATAGCCCTTCTTTGCAAAGAGGAGACTGAGACTCCAAGAAATCACTTCAAGAGAGATTAAGTAGCTGAAAGGGAATAAGAACAAGGGCAAGAGATATGTTCTGTGCCAGAGCTTCATGAAAGGAGGAAAGTCATAACTCAGACAGCAGGGGCCCTCGCACCGGGGAAGGCAGACTGAGGAGCCCTACATCACAAGTAGGACAGGCTGCAGGGTGGTCTGTAAACATAAACCATAGGAGTGTTTACTTTCTGGGAAGTACGTTTCCCTCTCCTGGGCTCTTACTCTGTTTGGCAGCCCTGGTCCCAGTGTGCTTCATGTGCTTCCCTGGAGGCCAACATTCTGTCTGGGCACTTTTACCAGCAGAGGCCCCAAGACTGTGTCCTTCCTCACTCAACCCTCTATCCTTATTTTCCCATCAACACGAGGAGGAAGCAAACTCAGAAGCCAACATCTGCTTGCTTAGTAGAGGGAGTCATTAAATCAATTAATGGTCATATTTGAAGGCTATGTTGTACCTGGTCAGGTGCCATGTGGATTCAAAAGAAAACAAGATGAAATACTTGTTCCTTCCTGATAAGTATCCAATGAAATGTTAGACATGATTGTAAACAAACTATTTCTTCTCAGATTCCCAGACCTTTGTGTTGTTTTGACTTCTGGTAGAAAGCATGCCTCTCTCTATAGATGTAAGTACCAACCCAACCTTCAAGATCAAATTCAAATACCTCCTCCACCTCCACTGAGAAATTGCCCTGCGCTCCCCACCTAAGCCTCCTGTCTGCCCCATACTTCCTACACACTGTAATTCTGCCAGAGTACACAGTACATTGTGTCTTCATTAACATGGAAGTGCATGCCTCTCCCACTAAACAGACTACTCCTTCAAAATATGACCTAATACATAGAAAGACATCAAATAATGCTTATTAAATGGATGAATTTTGAAAATGCAGGGAAAATATAAATATATAGGCTTATATATGCAGAGAAAAGAAGGTTGCACCCCTTGTTTTGTGTTCCCCACCTTTGACAAACTGTTTTGTAAATTCACCTAAGTGAGTTGGTGGATGAAACAATTTCTCTGAGCCTCAACTTCCTCATCTGAAAAATGGGGCTCATGATGGTTGCCTGACTCAAAGAGGTGACAAAAGATAAAATAAGTCAATAAACCAGAAAACACACAGAATGGAGCCTGGTACTTCCTAAGTGCTAACTATGCTAGCTATGCTTTTCTCTTAGGGAATAAAGGTGGGGAAAAGGCTTTCTCTTTATATTCTCTTGTGTTGTCTGAATTTATACTCAAAATAACTAGACAACAGACAGAAAAAATAAAAATAAGACAGAACTTTTCTTCCAGAAAAATGACAGACCAGATATCCTAATTGATGATCTTGAAATTAACTAAAAAATTCTGGAGAAGATAACACACAACTTGCTAAGTGAATTATCTTGCAAGAAAGTAAGGAATAGCCAGGTATAAAAATTAAATGAAGGCAAGATTTTAAAATATTGGACAAAACAATGAGTCTAGTTTTTGTCTTGAGGACCTTTGATTTGACTTTGACTCACAGAGTATAAGGACAAATCACAAAACCTGTGACCTGCCCAGCATTGACTGTCTAACAAGATACCTTTTCCTACAGTTGAGAAGCATAGTGCCATAACTTTAGTGTAAAAAAGAAGTAGAAATAAATGCCTACCCTGCCTGCAACTAGAAGGAAAATTGTCTATCTCCAACCTTGGTGCTGAATCAACCAAAAACAACAAAACAAAACAAAAAACTCTTCTGAAAGTTCACCATGGAAAAGAGTCCTTACATGGGTATGCAAGCCAGCTTCCTATCTCTTGGTTGATATAAAAAAGCCTCATTCTAAAATCTAGTTAACCCTAAAAGTCTTCCCAGGCTCTTTGCAGAACTATTGCAAATCTCTGAAGTAACCCACATTCAAGCCAAGCATCAATGAAATCTCACATGGAGTTCTAAGCATAATAAGGAAAATGGAGCAAAAATGAAATAGGTAATAATATTATAATAACTATATATGGTGTCAAATGGATGCTTGAAATACCAGAGGGAGCACTTTATAAAACATGATTGTCTAATTATTATGCTATATACCTGAAATTAATACAAAATAATGTTGAATATAAATTTTAATTGAAAAAAATAGAAAAAAGGAAACATAATGAGAACCTGCAGAAATAGACCCAGAGGCTTCAGTTATTACAGTTGATAGTGACATAAAATATAAACTGTTTTTTATGTAAAAATAAATTTAAAAGAAGTTCAAAATATAAGAAGCATGTGCAAAATATCAATGATGGCCAACCATGTTGAAAACTAAACATAGAAATTATAAAAATTAAAAATAATAAGAGTTGAAATTAAGTTAATGGACAAGTCTAGTGGTAGATTAAAATGCTGAAGAAAGAATCAGTGAACTGAAGATTGACTTTAAAAATGATCCAGAATGCAGCACAAAGACAAAAAAATACATTTAAGTGACAAAACTAAGTTGTCTAAGTTGGTAAACAAGTTGTCTCCATGTTTTCTTTTAATGTTTTCTCAAATTTAGATACTGTAAAATTGACCCTGACCAATGTGGCTCAGTTGGTTGGATGTCATCCTGCAAAGCAAAAGGGTCACTGGTTCAATTCCTGGTCAGGGTGCATGCCTGGGTTCCAGTTTGCTCCCAAGCTGAGGCATGTATGTACAAGAAGCAACTGATTAACGTTACTCTCCATTGACATTCCTCTCTGCCTCTCTTTCCCCCTCCCTCCACCTCTCTCTAAAAATAAATAAATAAAACCCTTTAAAAATACTGCAAAATTATAGCCCTATCCAATTTCATACTAGCCCATTCTGATACAAAATATACATTATTTACTAAAGAAAATAGACCTATCAAATGATTCTTCATCCAAGACAGAATATTACTAAAAGCAATTTAAGTATTTCAAAATTAAATTGTGCACACCATAAAGCTTTCTTTCATTGTTAACCTTGTATAATTCTTCTCTTGCTTTTATAAGGATAAATTTCAATGTTTTTTTGTTTGCTAGATTTGTATTCAAATTTTACAATTTTGAAAAAGCTTCAAAAGTTAAAATTTGGGGATATCCATTTAAAATGTTTTTCATTAAAGGTTTCAACTAATGTTTTTTTTTTTAAAGATTTTATTTCATCATTTTCAGAAAGAGGGGAAGGGAGAGAGGCAGAGAGGGAGAGAGACATCAATGTATGGTTGCTTTTCACCTGCCTCCAGCCACAGACCTAACTGGAGAACTGGTTTGCAACCTTGTTATGTGCCCTGGCTGGGGAATCGAACCCGCGACCTTTGGGTTTGCAGGCCGGCCGCCTTATTCACTGTGCTACCAGTCAGGGCTCAACTAATTTTAAACATGACACATTCAAAACTTAGAATGCTCAATGACAAATCTTCAGGACTATTACTTAGGTATATTTACAAAACAGCTTGTGAAAAGTTCAAACACTTGTAAAATCCTACTAAAATGTACTTCTGTATTTATTGTCAACTTTGTCATTAAAAAAAATTTAGTTCAATTATTCTACTACAAAAACTTTTATAAATTTTAATAACTACCACTTCTATGTCAGTTGGTAAAATACCACAGCCTGTTTGGACATTGGAAAATAATATGTGTCACAACCTCTTCCAAGTACATTTTGGTTCCATAGGTTTCTTAATTTAGCACAAACATTATTTTTAGCACCAGAAAAACAATTTATCTTCACTATTAAAGTTTAACATGAATTTATGATAACATTCACAACAATGCCAGTCATTTCATCTTCCAAAAACTTGAATCCACAAATTTAAATAAAAATAGATGTGAACTATTATTGGAATTAACTTATTTCCTAAATGAAAAATCTGATGACACTGATATAAATTTAGAATAATTTAGCTATAGTGTTTGCCAAGTTCTCCTGCCAACTGAGCCAACACATTATAGCTATCATTTGAAGTTTTGTCTGAGCACAAGAAAAACTGGAACTGGAAAAAATGTAATTAATTTAGACTAGCTGTTTACCATAAATGAAAAGCCATGCTTCACAGAATGATAGGCAAACATACTATTTGCCATGCATGTGGTAAATCAAAGTCTTTGGGCCCAGTCTTAAAGTAACTACTAACTTTTGGGGGTAGATGTTTCTCCTTCTTCAGCAGATTTGTGTCTTCTGGTTTACATGTGTCAAGTTTTGTGTGTGTTTTTTTAAATCCTCATCTGAGGACATGCCTATTGATTTTAGAGAGAGGGAGAGGGAGGGAGAGAGAGAGGGAATGTTCAGTGTGAGAAAGGAACATTGATCAGCTGCCTTCTGCACCCTGGCTGAGGTTCGAACCTGCAACCTAGGTATGTGCCCTTACCGGGCATCAAAATCACAATCTTTTCATGTACAGAACAATGCTCTACCAACTGAGCCACCTGGCCAGGTTACACATGTTAGGTTTTAACACTTGGGTGCCATAAAAGGTAAATGTCTAGAATCCCTTTGTGCAGGCTACATATTCATCATTAACTTTCAGGAAAAGTAGAAACCTAGTCTTTAATTTTTTATCTATCATACACTTTTGTTTATTTATAATTTATGGTTATCAAAGGGTTTTTTTAACTAAGAAAGCACTATCAATAAATAAATAAGTGAATACTCATAGATTTGCACTACACAATAAAAGGCAAAATCAGGGCCCTGGCTGGTGACACAGTGGATAAGGAGCCAGCCTGTGAACCCAAAGGTTGCTGGTTCTATTTCCAGCCAGGGCACATAACCAGGTTGCAAGCCAGGTCTCCAGCTAGGTCCACAGCTGGAGGCAAGTGAAAGGCAACCATACATTATGTCTCTCTCCCTCTCTACCTTTCTCCCTTCCCCTCTCTCTAAAAATAATAATAAATAAAATCTTAAAAAAAAAAAAAATCACTGCAGCAAGGGTGCCCAACTTACTCTAATTTCTAGAGCAGGATTGCTTAGCCTCCATCCTCATGTTAGTGATCATTTTCCAGGCTTGAACCGTTCGTGTCACCATGGTCTTGTGATCTGGAGCATTACAAAGCTACAGGCAGAGGACACAACATAAATAATAGAATCAGATGATTGACATGGCCAACATCATCCAACAATAATAGCCCCACCACTACTTGAATCCGGGCCCACCTCATTTTATCAGAGACTATCTGCCTCCCTGATGTACTTGAGTGGAAGATGTAGCCAGGGTTATGATGAAGCAAATAAGTCACTTGCTTGGGGTACAAAGTTTAAGAGGGTACAAAAAAATTCAGCAATTAGGACAAATAATATTTTAATAAACATATCAGAATTAGTTCAAAAATCTAAGTTGAGCAAAATATCAAATTTTTCAATTAAAACAAGACCCAACACTGCACATATACAACCCTGAGTGAGTTTCATTTTCCGTACCTCAATCCCAGCCCACAGGTCCTGCCTTTATGGAGGGAATAAAGGAGATTTGTGAAAGGAAAGAAGTTACCATTCTCTGAAACACCCACTCACCCCGCCCTTCTGTCTCAGGTGCCCTTGCTTTAAATTTTCTGCTATTGAGATTAAAAGTCAATCTTATGATCATCTAAAAACATTCCTGTAACTCTGCAGGAGGGGATGGCAGATAATCAGAAAAACTGAAAACCTGTGGATGACCATGGCTATCTCTATGTAGCCTACTAGGCCTGATGAAATGTGTGTTTCAGTCCTACAAAAGGTATATCTTTGCTATTGCTCACACGAACTTTAAAATTGATCAGAGGAAAACAGCATCAAGGCCACACTGCAAGAAAAGACAAAAATTCAATCCCATCTCAGATTATGGCCAACTACATTTTTTTACATAGCTGACCGGAGAGGGTTATTAAGTAGTCCCATGATGGCAAGGCCAAAAAGCACGGTTCTGACAATACCCTAAATGTGAGCTTCCTTTCATTGTTAAGTTGTCACTGAAACAAAAAGTTCAATCAATTACATTATTTTCCCCTTGTTAGTAATTAAAATCTCAAAATTACATTCCAAACTCTCCTTTCTTTGTTTTTGACTTTTCCCCTAGAGCTCATATGGTCCCCTCAGCACTTCCTAAATCAAATTTCTATAAACCCAAATCTCTTATGTGTCATCATACTTTGGATTTTAGTCGCAAATGCCAAAAGGTGGGAATTCCACCAGGGACTGGAGTTTGACAGTGGTATCATCTTGTGTCCTGGGGCCCAGTTATCATGGCATGTTTCTGTACCATGTATACCAGCACAGGCTCAGCACTGGTGTCACAGATGCAAGTGTGATGACCCTTCACAGGAAGAAAGCAATGGTTAGTGGTGTGCCAAGCTAGTGAGTGGCTTTAGCCAATCCTTGGCAAGAACCTTCAAGTTGGGGAGAAAAAGCTACGTTCCTTCTTTTACTTTCCATCACTCTATGGACTGGCTCTTGTTTCTCCCTTCAGTTAGAAAAGATTCCTGCTCTGTCCTTCTGCCTCACCCAGCTACCCTAACCCCCAATCTAACCACTGAGGAGTGGAATTCCTATTGCGAATCGTTAACACCCCATGATCAACTGACTGGCACTCCTGGTGTTGCTCCTTCCTGGAGGTAACTAGCTGCTCACCTGAATCTGGCCACCTCTGCTGGTAGAAACACTCAGGTTTAACAATATTTGGTTAGGTTTCCCACATCTAAGATTTAATTGTGGCAAATTTGTCACTTGAGCTATTTTTAACCATTCCTGGATGATGTTTAGAATGTCTACAAGCTTTTCCTTGATAATGAGCACCATGACTGAATCACAGATTTTTCTTATGACACACCCAGTTGACAGAAAGGCAGAGGATCCTTAGGCCATTGAGTAATCATGGTCAAGGGTGTTTTTTGGATATAATGTAAACACAGTGAAATATACCATATCTCAGTATAAGTTCAATGAGATTTTATGAAGTATATGTATATACCACCCAAGTTAACCATGCCCTTATAATATATAGAACATTCTGGTTCTATCACTATAACATTGGTTTGCCTGTTCTAGAACTTCATGTAAGAGGAATCATGACTATATACCATGTTTTTAACTGACTTTTTCACTTAGTATAGTGTTCTTTGATGTTTATCCTTATTGTGTGTGTGTCAGTAGTGCATTCTTTTTACTGTTGGTGGTATGCCCTTGTAGTAATATATCATACTTTTTTATCCATTTTCTTGTTGATAGGCATTTGGATTGTTTTTCAGATCTTGGAAATTTTAAAAAAAGAAGCTGTAAACATTCCTGACTGGAGACTCTATATCTGAGTCATTGTTAAACCACACAGGTTCTTCTTTGATTACATGTGGGGCAGGAAAGCTTGGACAACAGTTAGCAACATCCCTCCTTCAGCTTATTCTAAATTGTCACAGACTCTTCGTTCCATCTGCCTTAGCATTATTTTGTATATTATTGACCCTCTCTTGCTGTCAGCTGGCACTTTTTCAAATGAGTTCACTGACATCGCAGACACCAAAAATTGCCTCTTTTTGGAATTGTGGAGAACATGGCAGCAAGGTCTTAAGGGGCTCTAACATTACCAAGAACACTTGGATAGTGTGTGAATGTTGAGTCATCTCTGTTGTCTGCTCAAAGGCCTTTGGTTACAGTTTTGTGAGCTTGAGCTTAGCTAAATAAACAGAGTTGCTGGTCAAGGGATCTGGCCAAATAAGGTTCCTAGATTTTGGAGACTATAGAAATGTCTTGGTGAAATGTTAGTGATCTCAGGTGGAAAGACTTGGTGCTTCCTGAGATGGAAGGGAATGAAGAGTAGGAGGGGAAAGGATGGAGCAACCTCTTGTTCAGAGGATGTGACATCAGAGGGTGACACCAGAAAGACTGAATTCTGCAGTTTCCAACATACTAGCCAAGGCAGAATTTAATCAATTAACACTTATTGATAATTTATTTAAGGACTTAATGTCAAGAAGTAGAAAGTTATGACAACTCAGGTCCAGTAATGTCACCCCTGTAGGGTGACCTTTGATGTCTGTGTAACAGAAAATGCTGAGCAATAGTTATGCTCACATATGTTCAGGCTGGAAAGAATAAAATTATAATACATATGCATTTCTCCTGCTGTCTTTATTTCCATTCAACAACCATTTAAGGAGCCTTTGCTATGTGCCAACAAATTTGCATATTTATTTATTCAATTAAGCTTTTATTGAGTATTTACTCCATCCTAGGCTGAGGGAGTCCAAGGATACTGATATGATATAAATAAATCACAGCAGCTGCTAACCTCAAAAGATCTGTGAGGATGAAGAAAGAAAAGATTGATGGATGTATAAAGTGAAGTGTGGTTTATACAAGGTTAGAGATTGTCACAGCTGTAAAGAGAGGGCACCTAACCCAGCCACAAGGACATGATGACTGGGCTAAGGCATACAAACCAGCAGGAGCCAGCCTGGAAAAGACAGAGAGGAAAAACATCCTGGGTTGAGTGGCCACTGTCCTCAGACAAGAGGCAAAGTTCTGGGTTATGATTGGTGGTTGACCACCTTACTGACTACTGGGGAACTGTAAGTTTCACCCACCTGGTGAAGCTTGGTCCCAGGGTTCTCAGTGTGACAAAGATAATGAATGTTTCTGAAGAAAACACCATATTCTTCTATGGTTCTAATTCTTCCTGCTCTTCATCTCTCACACATTAGACCAAGTGCCAGCAAATGAGGACCCAGGGGGCTAAGTCCAGCCCACCACCTGTTTTTGAAAATAAAACTTTATTGGCACCCAGTTGTGCCCAATGGTTGACTTGTCTATGGCTGTTTTTGCAAGACAAAGGCAGAATTGAGTAGTTATGACAGAAATCGAATGGGCCACAAAGCTTAAAATATTGACTATCTTTTTTATTTATATAGAAAAACTATTGTCAACCCTTGAACTAAACTGTAGCAGCCATGCTCTCAGCTGTCACCACGTATGGTTACTTAAACCCAGGAAGATATGATCCCTTAAAGGAACTTGTACCAACCTCGGAGAAGTGAATGGGGATACGGATGGGTAGGGATTGGAACTGGAGGGGAAAGACAGTGGAAAAAGAGTGTGATAGGACAGATCAGGAGATAGAGCACTAGTATAAGAGGAAGTGATGTGGATACTATGCTTGCCAGAAGACTGGAATTGTTTTCCCAGTAAGGTTGTTTTACTCTGCCTTTAAAAAAAATTATGCAGCTTTATATCTTGCCAGATTGAAGGGACTATATTGAGAGTTCTTTTTATAAAGCGTAGTCATGCAAGAGGAAAAAAGCACCTCAGGTTTTTCAGCTAAGAGGCCACATACAATTCAAATCAGAGCCAATAGCCTTCCATGGGACTGGAACAACCTGAAGTGGAGAACGTAATCCACATCTCACATAGCCTCCGGACCCCTGTCTCTGGCAGCCTGCTAATTAATGCATAAACTAGAAAGACATTTTATTGACTGCCTTCTAGTCCTGTGAGCACAGAGAAGCTGCCTTCTAGTCCTGTGAGCACAGAGAAGTCAATAAATATTTATTGAACATATTTTTCTAGGGCTTTGCAGCACTTGCTCAGTGATAACTTACAATCTAATACACAGGAATGGTTCAAGGTGGTTACAAACAAATATATAAAGGTATGTTAACAGGATATAAGCTAGGAATGGGCAGTAGGAAAGCAAAAAATGCTTCCATCTGTGGACAAAATATTCAAACAGTACTAGCTTTGGGGTAAATGAGAAAGAATCATGTCACACAAGCCCCAGAAGTGAGGATGAAGAGAGAGAGAGAGAGAGAGAGAGAGGAAAAAATAAAGAAGAGAGGTATATGTATGGCTGTATTTTTGAACAAATAAAAAATATACATTTTTCAAAGCCCATCTTTTTATTCTTTCTGGCTTTATATGAGTAATACTTTCATCTGTCACTGAAATGGCTTCTACACTTAAGTAACGGCAGAAAGTTAACTGAAATGGGCTCCTAGATTGCAATTTTTGCAGTAGAGCTAAAATATGGCTCTCTGCCACCTGTTTGGAGCTACAGTACCAAAATACTGACACAATTCCTTTTAAGCCCCAGTCAGATTGGATTCTGAATGGTGTATTGTCAGCTTGGGCATGGGGATGGGTATTAGGGTACATTTATTTAAGATGGAGAGTTTACCCTGAGTTACAAGCAAATTAAGAAATTGCATTTGAGATAATATTAAAAAGGGGCAATGCAATTATCACATTCTTTCCTGTGTGTCTTCTTTAACTTCCTGAGAGGCCTGAGAATGCACAGCTGCAGTAAGAGAAGGACCCTACTACATGGTGCAGGAAAGAAAAGGCATCTTCATGAGCATGTGTCCAACTTTGGAGGGGAGATATATTGTCTCTGGGAAATGATCCAACAAGCAACTTTAATGTGAATACTCAGAGATTCTAGCTATGACCATCCAGGTCCAGCCCTTTGTTGAACTGGAAATAAGATGATATAGTGATTGCACAAGTCCAGCCTGGTTGGCTCTAATTTTGAGGTTCTTCCATCCACCACAACCCCATGACTGGAGAGGAAATCAATGCCCCATTGCTGTCACATAGTAATAAAGAGGCAGATACGAAGGGAAATCGAGATTTCTCAGGGTTCTTTTCAGGAGACCACATCAGGGATAGGAGGTCATAAAGTCTATGGTGTACTGGGCCTTCCTTAGAAGTAGCTGTGGCTCCTTGAAGTAACCTAAAGTAGACAGACGATACTTGATTCACAGCACCTTGAGAGTTGTTTTTGCCCTTCTGATGCTCTGTAGATAGCAGTTGAGTCATAAATTCTACAGCCACCAACTCAACCAGGGAAACTTGCCCAGAGATTGATAAATTACTACTCATCCCCATTACAATATATTTTTCAAATCTCTTCCTACTTTCACTCTCTCTTGACTTTAAGACAACCTATCCACTTTCCAAAAAAAAAAAAAAAAAGGCAAAAGGAAAGGATTCTGGGATAGCCTTCCTGGAGGGTATCACATGTGATATATGTAAAAGCTGATTTGAGGCATTCTAATACACCAAACATCTTCAGTGGCTTTTTCTTAGAGACCACAGAAGGAAAACCTAGGTCCCTAGCAAGAACATGTGGGAAAGATATTTTAAAAGCTTAGAATGCTAAAAGGAAGTTCAGGAAAGCCTTCAGTAAAAACTGAGTTATCAAGCTTTCCAGACAAAAAGTCAAATCTAATCAACATGAAGTCAAAAGGAAGGCCCTGAACACCTTCTGTCTCACAACCCAGATATTCGAGTAGGTTCACCACAGATCCACCTAAATATGCCTCTTTATTCTCTTTTGATAGTCTACCTGCTGTTCTAAAGTTTGAGTGCCTCTGCAGTCTCCCTAAGGCTTGAAGGCAGCTACTAGATTACCACTAGAGGTTGAATATCCTACTGTCATGTTGTGGCTACTTATTTACGTGACTTTTCTCCCTGGAGAAATTAAAAGTGCAGAGCCCAGAAGTAAATGTCATGTTCTGCATTGCAGCAGGTGCCCAGTGTGCATTGTGGAGTGCATACTGAATAAAATTACTTTCCTTGCAATCCTGGCCTAGAAATCCAAGAAGTTTAAAGAGAAAGAATTAGATGGAATTACATAGAGGCGGCTGGTCTCTGGGCTACAGTCTACTCATTTCTTATGTCCCCATTGACCATTCTCTCTTTCGGAAACCAGGAACACCTGTGTGTCAGAGAAGCAAATGCATGATTCTAAGGATTTGTCAGATAATATGTAAACCTCAAAAGCATTATAAGACATAATTCTGACTTTGAAAAAAATGCATGCATTTTTGGCAAGAAAAATACACAAAAGAATGTGCCTTTTAAAATGGAGGAGTGTGTAAAGTGTGTAAAAAAAACAATGGAGAAGGCAGAATTGGTGTGATTATAACTGATATGAAATGTTGATTAAAATATTTATTATTCCTAAAAGTTACTCTGCATCCTTGAGGCTGCACACAAATTCACAAGTGTGGACACATTCATTCAGAGGATACCATGAAGTGCCAAATCCTAGGTGTGAAGAAACAGGAAGGGCCCCAGGACCTAAGTGGTCATGCACTTTGCTTCCCCCTTCCTCTTCCTTCAAGAAGGTTTCATCTACCCTTGTAACCAAATTCAGTTCCAGCTGCCTCCTGCCTTGAAAGCCAGCACTCAAGAGGCAGGTGCTGATGGTTTTATCTCAGGTGCCAACAACCTGGAAGATGAGGGACTCTGGTCTCAAAACCCATCTCCTGGGAAGATGGGGGGGGGGTCTATTTTTAAAGCCCATCTCCATATCTCAGTGGAGGCAGAGGATTTAATAGGGATGGAGAGGGAAATAGAACAAAGAGATCAAGGGAGGGAATTGCCAAGTTCTCTACATGCAGACGAACACGGTACATCCCGACAAGGCAAGCGATGGTCCAGTGTGCATCATCCTGGGTTAGCCATCCTGGCTTCACATCATCCTGGCTTCATGGTTGAAGGTTAGCAAATCTCTCAGAGCTGGGATACCTGAAGGTCAGAGTCGTATCTTTTTTAAGATAGTTGCTAGGATTCTTATACAAACATGTTGTTTATCTATAAGCCACATATTAGGTCTAGGTCACATTTACAGAAACAATGTCAAAAGAATGGTGGAGCAGGTTACAGTTTCCCAGTGACACCCTGACCCTTCATAGAGACTCAAGTGTGTCTGTCTCAGCATGTGGAGACTATCTCCTCATGAAGCCTGTGCTGTTACTGCACATGGACTTGTACACAGTCAGCAAACTGTTGGGGTTTTGTGCTGGATTTAGACCACTGTTTCTTTATACCTATGGGCTGATGAAAGATTGCTAGCCTTTTAAGTGGCCACATGAGAACTTCAAAATCTACTGTTTCTATCACCATTATTCTTTAATTCCAAAAGGATAGAGATAGTCTTTGTAGGGAATAAATTTACAACTTTTTTTTTTTCTAATTTCACTGGAGGCCACTGACCTACACTTGGACACCATATCTCTAGCATGAGCATTTCTATGATGGAAAACACTCCTCTCCTGGAATGTTGCTTGATGGGTTCTGAAACAGAAAATCTGGTTTATTTTTAATGGATTTTAGTATTTTATGTCATAAGAATAATAAAGCTTAAGGGTAGACTATGAAAAAGGTACCAGAAAAATACTTGTAAAAATTACCAGGAATCAAGAGTTTGGGGGAAGTTTTCCTTGGAAGAAACAACACATAATCCAGTGTCAATTTTGGTGACTAACTCAGAATTTTGTCCTTTCTTCTTGCTCCAGGTACATGGCCATCATCCATCCGCTCCAGCCCCGGCTCTCAGCCACAGCCACCAAGGTGGTCATCTGTGTCATCTGGGTCCTGGCTCTCCTGCTGGCCTTCCCCCAGGGCTACTACGCAACCACAGAAACCATGCCCAGCAGAGTGGTGTGCTTGATTGAATGGCCAGAGCATCCCAACAAAATTTATGAGAAAGTGTGAGTAGAAATGACTCTCTGGTCTTCTTTGCCCTTTCTTGTTTCCTCTCCCTTTCAACATTCTTTATCAGTGATGATTCAATGTGTCCACAGCCATCAGGGGGCTATTATGTCTCAAACACTATTTCTGGGCTCTGAAAGAAAGTTTTTAAATAAATAAGTAAATAAGACTTGGATTCCATTCTAGCAGACCCTTTGGTTGCCCTTCATATTCTTCCTGCTTTTTACCAGAGACTTTGCCCTGCAGCACCTGCATTCTTTGCCTGGGAACCTCTAAGTGGCAGAATGCCACTCTGCTGTCTTGCACAGTGTACTGGAGGGTGGAGGGATTACCCCCTATTCCCAGCAGCTATCATCGAAACTGACAAGAGTTGCATGTGAACACCCCAGCTCACTCTCCCCACGGTGGGATGTCTCTGAGGTGTGTTTTACACTGTGGTTGTGGTTATTCTTGGGATCAAGCTCCATTCATCTTGTGGCAGTTGACTCAATGATGTAACCTTTGTTGGCCACCTTCACCTTCCTATATCACCACCCCACTCCCTGCTAAGATTTCCTTTTCCTTCCAAGTAAGTCACTTGCATTTGACTTTTTACCTCAGGTCTGCCTCTGGGGAGAACCAAATCTGCTTCTGGAATTTTCTAGTGGGAGAGATGAAATATACACACGTAAAATGCTGGGAAGGCAAGACCAGTGTGCTGGGATCTTATAAGTTACAGGTTTCCTATAAACCAGGCCTGCTTATCTTCCTGAGATCTAAAAGCTATGCTGATGATTTTCCTCAAAAGGCGACATTGGAATGACCTATTCTTTGTTTTGTTCTGCTCATGTAAGCATCAACATGACATTTATATTACCATCAGTTTTCTGGACTAAGAGCACTTGGGTAATGTGGGTCCTTTTGAAAGTCCTTTATAATTCTCCAATCTTGGGTTTATTATGTGCATTACAAAAGAATAGGGGTATTAGAATCAGATCTCAGTGTTAGCAAAACTGCCAGTCACTTGCTAGGTGGCTGGGCAACAATCACATTCTCTTCTCATTATTAAACTGGCAGACGGTTGAGCCTGGCTGCCCATAAACAATTGTGCAAAGTGCACAAGAAAATGTCATCGAAAAGCTAAAATACTATTATTGAACCAAATTCATCCAATTGCCATATAATTGCTATAGGCCTTTAAACTTATCAAATGGTAAAATGAGACACTATCCCTTTGGCCCCCCAAGTTTAAGGTTTCGAAAGCCTGTGGCAGAGTTAACCTGCTACTTCTGTTCCACAGAGCTTGAAATGAGGCTTGCCAGAGCCAATACGTAAAGCTCAGACTTTGCCTTCCAGATGAAAACAGTGGGATTTAATCGATCAAGCAGCGGGTGAATTAATGCTCAGCCTGGGAGGAGACATTGAAAATCATTCTTTCAAATGAAACTGCAAGCCTTGGCAGGGTCTCAGCAGCAGAAAACATAGTTTTACAGGTTGTACAAGATCCCTGAATGTGTTCAATCCATAAGGTCCCCTCAAAAGTAGGGGGGAAAACACCCCCTGAATTAAAGCTCATTATATGAACTACTTCAGAAACTCCATCAACTTCATAGAGTGTAATTCAGCTCTTAGTTGTCATGATCTTTTCAAAACTTGATCACCTTTCTACAGACTTGGTTTCAAATTTACACAGTTTTTGTTTTTTGGGGTTTTGTTTGTTTGTTTGTTTAGCTTCCAACAAATTCAAAAATTAATTTGAAAATTAAGTTTTATTTTCCTACAGACCTCTGGGACTCTTGTCTAAGAAATTAGCATTATACTTTTGAATATTTTACTGTTTTATGTTTATGAATGACTAGAAAGCCCCTATGAGACTCAACTAAACCTGTTGGGTTGTCTTTTTCTTTGCTTTGAGAATTTAGGGTTGCTTCTACTGCATGCATGGTTGGGTTTGCCATCATTGTTTATTTCATAATTTTTATCCTAAAAAAGTGAGTCTGGATAAGAGCATTTGATTTTATCTATTCAACGTGTACAAAATTTTTATGGATGCAGTAGTAAGTTGAAAGAATCCATGCTTGCCATTCACATATGGGTTGTGATGCAAACATAAGTCAGGTACTTTGGGTAAGCCAATTTTCTCTGTCAGTACCCTTAGAATCACTATGATATATTTTTAAGTAATTTAAGTTTTACAGCTCTAAGCTATGCACATAATCATACTCCTGTTAGAGACAATTTCCATTTCTGCAGTACAAGTTCATCCCAAATTTGAAACCAGAAAGAAACTTTGTTTTGAGGCAATATAATAATGAGTATAAGAGCATGGGCTCTATAGTTAACTTTTAGCCACATCACTAAGTGAGTCATAATGGTTGTTTAAGTCTTTAAGCTTGATGGAGGTATTGAGAGAAATAAATAAGATGCATGCTTAGCCCAGCACCATGCACACAGTAAGAGTGTGGTGAACAATAATCACCATTGTTATCACCCCACGTTGATCTGGGTGCAAGGGCAGATGACTGGCATTAAACAGGAGGGTGGGCAGATGGTTAGGCCCTAAATGTCTGATGAATAATTTGGGCCAGCTAATTAGATAAATACATATTTTCTGAAAAATTTTAAATTGCTGCATTTGCCCTCTCTGGCTGCATGCTGAACTTCCAACCCTGATTATTCATTATTTAGACACTTAATAATACATGGGTCAAATTAAGCACTGTTAGAGAAAGGCAATCCAATAAAAGAACAGGCAAATGTCTTGAATATGCACTTCACAAAAAGAAGTATCTAAATGATCAATTAACATATGAGGAGGCACACAACTTCATTCATCACCAATGAAACGCAAATTAAAACCATGAGATCTTACAATATACCTATTAGACTAGCAAATGTTAAGAAGCCTGACTAAGCATTTAGAACTTTTGATGAAGATAAAAAACAAGGAAAACCTTTGTAGATTGCTAGAAGAAGTGTACTTTGATAAAACCACATTGGAAAACATTTTGTAGTAGCTAGAATAAAAGAAGCTACTTATACCCTATAACATCCCAATTTCACTCAGGGGTAATTACCCTAGAAAAATTCATGCATATATGCACCCAAATATACCTAGCATATTGTTCATATTACCCACATTTTTCTTAATGCCCCAAACTAGAAATATTATAAATGTTCATCACTAGCAAAGTAGATTTTTTTAAATTGTGGTACAAGCACATTATGGGTATGATATAGTTAATAGAATGAACAAAATGTGACACCATGCAATGTAGAACAAAATGGCTCCTATAAACAAAGTTTTAAAGCAGGCAAAAGGAAGGCATATCTTTAAAAGTGAGTAAGTAGATGGTAAAACTGTAATACAAACAAAAACTTCATCACTATGAAAGTGAGGACCATGATTGTCTCTCATAGGAGGGAAAGGGTTTGATCAAAAAAGGACACTAAGAAGTGTGATGGTGACCAGGGGGAGAGGGACAGGGGGGAAAGGAGGGGAAGGGTTTAGTTGAGGAACTAATGTGAAATAGATAATGAGGTAGGGGTTGACTGGGGGATAGGGGATGGGGAGGGTGGACAGGGAAGAACAACAGGGGGAAAATGAATCCATTGTAATAAAACAATAAGAAACAAATTTTTAAAAAAGAAGTGCATCTAAGGGATGGCATTTTATTTCTTGACCTCAGTGGTAGTAGCATGTGTGTTTGCCTGAAAGTTACTTATTATACTAGGTAATTTGATTTGTGCACTTTCTCTGGAATGTTTCATATTATTTAACCTTAAAAATGAAATGCTATTTAAAGAATTTCACATTTACAAGCTCTCAAGAAACTGATTTCATTGGGATAGTTCCAAACCTTTCTCCATAAGAAATTATCCTCTGTAAGACTTTGTTTGAAATGCCATTATTCATACATACTTATCATCTGAATAAGATGAATCCTGGGTGGATCCCACCCATTCTCATGTTTACCAGACCTCTGCATTTTGCCTTGTGGACCCCTATGCTTCAGCCCACCTGGAATTTTTCCAACTGCTGTAATGCTTTTCCTTGGAGGGATATGACAAATGTTAATCAGAGAGCCTCCACAGCTCTCATCCCTTGCTACTATATTCGTAAGCATGTACCTCTGAGCTTCAAACTGCTGCAGATAAACTGACTTCATATTCTTGTAAAATTAGTTAAAACACTATTTTGCAATTAAAACCATGAACTATAGTATATAGTGAAGATTCATATAATTTCTTCAATCACCCATATTTCCATTTTTCTGAATGATTCTAACATTTTGATGACTATCTTTCCAGCTTTTTATTCCATTTCCAGGGAAATATTGTTCTTAGTTTCTTTTAAAGTGTTTCATATGCACACCCTGGCTAGTGTGGCTCAGTGGATTGGCATTGACCTGTGAACGCAAAGGTTGCTGGTTCAATTAGCCAGTCAGGGAATATGACCAGGTTGCAGCCAGGTCTCCAGCCAGGTCTCCAGCCAGGTCTGTAGCTGGAGGCAGGTGAAAGTCAACCATACATTGATGCTTCTCTCCCTTTCTTCCTTCCTTCCTTCCCTCCTCTCTGAAAATAATGAACAAAATCTTTTTAAAAATCAAATAAATAAACCCTGGCTGGTGGTACAGTGGATAGGTGCCAGCCTGCAAACCCAAAGGTCTCTGGTTTGATCCCCCAGTCAGGGCACATAACTAGGTTGCAAGCCAGGTCTCCGCCAGGTCTGTAGCTGGAGGCAGGTGAAAGGCAACCATACATTCATGTCTCTCTCCCTCTCTGCCTCTTTCCCTCCCTTTTCTCTGAAAATAATAAAGAAATTATTTTTTAATTAAATAAATAAAATTTAAAAATAAAGTGTTTCATATGCATACAGAGAAACACTGATATAGATGGTTTCAATCTTTGTAATATAAAATATTGTACATTATGCAGATTGCTCTGGACCCTGTTTTGTTTTGTTTTTAACGTAATACATCTTAGAAATCTTTCCATATCAGTTCATAAAGAGCTTCTCTAGTCTTTATTTTAGCTACTCAGTACTCCATGTTATAAAAATATATAACAAAAACCACTTTCTTTTGGTAGACTTTGATTTACCTCCAGCCTTTTACTATTATAATAAATAATTTTAATAATTGCTACATATATCATGCAAGACTATCTGTAGTATAAAACTCCCCCAAAATGGAATTCCTGAGTCAAAACATATACAATTTCCATTTTAATATTTGCCCCACATGAGATTATACTGATTTACATTGCCACCAGCAATGTATGAGAGCCCCTAGTTCTCCACAGCCTCACCAGTGGAGTACATTGTCAAGTTTTCAGATTTTGGCCCATTATATTTAAGTTTTGCATTTCTCTTATTAAGAGTGGGTTTGAACATTTTTTAAATAATTTAAGGAACTTTTTAAAATTTTATTTTATTGTTGTTTTATTACATCCATCCCCTTTTTCCTTCCCTCTGTCCCCTTCCCCAACCACCCACTCTCCCCAAAGTTAATCCCACTTGTCTATGTCCATGGTTCTACCATACTAGTTCCTTGACTAAACTGCCCCCCTTCTTTGCCTCCTCCTCTCCCCTCCCACCTCCCTCCTCCCCTCTGCCCACTGGAGATCTATTCATTGTATTCATGTATCTGGTTCTGTTTTTTTTATATGCATCTTCTAATCTATATATTTATTTAATTTCCCGTATCATAAGCATTTTCTTACATCATTAAACATGCTTCTACAACTTGACATGAATACATACATGCATATATGTTTGCATGTATAAATAATAATTTTGTTAACTAATCCCCTTCTTTGAAAATAGATTATTCCAGTGGTTTCTCTTAGTTGACTAGCAAGATAAAACACTAAACTTCAATGTGGGCTCCTTCTAGCTACAGCCATAGATACCTGAGGGGACTGGGCCAGTGTCCCCTGCCATCCCCTGGTTACGCTAATAGTCCACAGTTATAGAAAATTATGCTGACATTAGGACATTCATAATAGATCATAAAGTGGATGGCTGAACTTATTACTAATGCTATATTATTATATTCTGTAACTGATCCCTGCAAGAATTAGCAACCAGACAGCTTACCCAAGGCTGCTCTTGCAAAACTGATGCAACCCAGGAAGTCCTATAAAAGTGACTGGTGAGGAAGAAAGGTTTCATGGATGATCAAGTGGCTCTTCCTTGTGAACAAAAAAACACAGTAAATAAAAATAAAAGTATAAATAAAAATCAATTGGCTTTGTAAAATGTACCAACTTCTCTGTTCTATTAAAACTAGAAGGGTTTCCCTATCTTGGCTATTGTAAACGATGCTGCAATGAATATAGGGGTGTATGTATTCTTTCAAATTAGTGTTTTGGGTTTCTTCAGCTATATTCCCAGAAGTGAAATCACTGGGTTTTAAGGAAATTCCACTTTCAGTTTTTAGAAGAATCTCTTCACTATTTTCCATTATGGTTGCAACCAATCTGCATTCCCAAACAACCTGAGTGCCCATCAATAGATGAGTGATTTTAAAAAGCTGTGGTATATACACTAAATAGAATACTACACAGCCATAAAAAAGAATATCTTAGCTTTTGCAACAACATGGATAGACTTAAAGCATATATGTTAAGTGAAATAAATCAGACAGAAAAAGAGAAATCCCATATGATTTTACTTATATACAATAGAATCTAAAGAGAAAATGAACAAAACAAAATAGAAATAGACATACAGATAGAGAACAGACTGCCAGTTGTCAAATGGGTATTGGGGACTTGGGTGAAAAAGTGAAGGAATCAAGCAGTACAAATGGGCAGTGACAGAGTAGTCACAGAGATGCAATTACAACATAAGGAATATAGTCAATAATATCATGATAACTTAACTATGTATGGGGCCAAGCAGATACTTGAAACATCAATAAGCTATATCATTTTCTAACCACTATGTTGTACATCTGAAACCAACACAGAATAATACTGAATGTAAATTGTAGTAAAAAATTAAAAATAAAACACTAGAGTGTGCTTTCAAAGTTATTCATAGTCAAGCCCACTCTTTTTATTAAATATATTTTATTTATTTTGCTATTACAATTGTCCCAATTTTCCCCCTGTAGCCCCCATCCACCCAATACCCCATTTCCTCTAGCAATGTCCCACTTAGTTCATGTCCATGAGTCATGCATATAAGTTCTTTGGCTTTTCTATTTCCTTTGTTCTTCTTAACATCCCTCTGTCTATTCTGTAACCACCAATGTGTACTTTTTTTTCTTTCATATCCAGATAATTTGCCATTTAATTACTGACTTCTGTCAGCTTCTCAAATCATATTAATGCAAAGTTTTCATTATTCCAAAATGCCTACATTAATTCATTTGTTTAAAGAATTACTCTTTTTAGTAATATGAATTGCAATATTACCAAACACATGCAAAACTACATTTACACCCATATATATTTTTACACATATTTAAAGTACATACTGGATTTTGAACAGCTAATACAAAAAATTTAAAATATGCCAGTAGCTTACATAATTCTTACATGTTAGATGATAGTATTTTAGATATATTGTAGCAAAACTAAGCAGATTTTTTCTTCTTTAATACTTACTTTACTCAGGAATGCTATTTTTGTGAACTATATCACAGAAATGGTATATTGCAGAACTCACTTTTGTGAAAGTTGTCCTAGAGACAGTGCCAAATCCATAGTAAAAAATGAATTTGGTTTTTGAGTCAGATCCTCCCCACTCCAATAATACAACTCAACTTTATTTTAAGCTACTGTAACTACAACTTATTCTTTTTGGAGTTTTACATCTTAAATAGTAGATTTATTTATTTGTTTATTTATTTATTTATTTATTTATGTTGGCTATGCACAGGTCTTACTTCAATATCCTCTGTTTTTCCTCTACATGTGTTTTACAAGTTGAAGCCTTCACAAATAATGGCACTTGCAGTGCTCAGCTGGTCCCCAGAGTAGAAATTATTATGTCTATTAAGTTGAAGTAAAAAATAAAAATCCCTAGGATTTAAATAATTTTGTAGAATAGTATTCTAGTTATTTTTTGAACTGGTGGTTGATTTCCTATGTGGTCCTGAACTAATCACTGAACTATTTAAGAGTCTGTTGAGGTAGAGATTAGGTATGCTCTCATTTCAATAATAAAGTTTACTATAGCATTAATTCCTTTTCCCAAGCATCCCCAGTTTAGGGGCCTTCATAACTGGAAATGTATATTTCTACAATTTAGTTGAAAGGAATCTCATCTAATTTACATGCTACTATGAGAATATATATTATTTATGTACACAAATCATATAGTTTAGTAGTTTGCAAATTCTATCCAAACTGGTCTTTATTCTCAGAATCTTTTCTAACCTAAAGATTGACTGATTTCACATCACACCCATGACCAGTTGGTTGCTATTTAAAACATAAACTGCTAACAAAATTTAACTATTACATACCCACAAATAAGCACATATTTTATAACAGTGAATAAGAAAGATAGCATGTCTTCTATGTAATACACATCCACATTTTCTTACTTTTTTCTTCTTCCTTAACTGCATTCGATTTTTCTGAGTTATTGCAAGTAACCTGATTTTCCCATATTGTGAAATGATTCCAATCTAAGAAAACTTAACCTGCAGTAATGCAGATACAAGTAATATACAAACTTGTACCTTATTTAGTAAAATCTATTCATAACAAGATCACTTTAAAGCATTTATAAGTTCAAGTTGGTTCTTATCCATTCAGCTGCCCTATGTCTTTTGATTGGTGCATTTAATCCATATACCTTTGTACCTGTGTTCCTGTCTGTCTCTCTGTTTCTTCATCTTCTTAAAGCAGAGCCTTTAGCATCTCTTTGAATGCTGGATTTGGTGGAGATGTATTCTTTTAGACTTCTTTAGTCTGGGAAGCTCCTTATTTCACCCTCCAGTTTGAATGAGAGCCTTGCTGGGTAGAATATTCTTGGCTGCAGGCCTTTGTTTTTCATTGCTTGAAGTACTTTCTGCCATTCCCTTCTGGCTTGTTGTGTTTCTGTTGAGAAATCAGCTGATAACCTTATGGGAGCCCCCTTGTCTGTTATTAGCTGTTTCTCTCTTGCTGCTTTTAGGATTCTCTCCTTGTCTTTGAAATTTGCCATTTTCATTATGATGTGCCTTGCAGTGGGCCTGTTTGGGTTCATCTTCCTTGGGACCCTCTGTGCTTCCTAAGTTTGCATGACATTTTCTTTCCTCAAGTTAGAGAAGTTTTCTGTCATTACTTTTTCAAAGAGGTTTTCTATCCCTTGCTCCTCCTCTTCTCCTTCTGGTATCATAGGCACCTTAGTCACGTTGTGATGAATGGGCTCTTCTGTTCTGTCTGTGGTAATAAGACTTCTCTCCAGTTGGTGTTCTGTTGGTTATTCTGGCTGATTTCTCCCCAATTAATTTGTAATTCCAGTTTGGTCTTGGGATGAGATTGGTGTAGCTCCACTTACTCCTCTGCCATCTTGGATTCTGTCAAGCCCACTCTTAAGGATGCTATATATGCTCTCAGGCTCCAGTGGTCCCAGAAAGTTCATGGGCAACACCTCAGAGGACAAGATGAACAAGCCAAGATTTCTGTATCAGAGAGCCCACCACTAAGGCCAAGAAAAAGTCTGTAATGAGGATGAAAAATGAGAAAGACATCCAAAAGAATGAGATTTAAACACCCTGGAGAATTTCAGTTCCCCTGAATCATTCATTGATATTGGTCATATATTATTTCCTGTTAATTAAACTTTTTTAAAGATTTTATTTATTATTTTTAGACAGAAGGGCAGGGAGGGAGAGAAGCATCGATGTATGGTTGCCTTTCACCTGCCTCCAGCTACAGACCTGGCTGGAGACCTGGCTTGCAACCTGGTTATGTGCCCTGGCTGGGGAATCGAACCAGCGACCTGTGGGTTCACAGGCCGGAACCTATCCACTGAGTAATTAAACTTTTGTACCTAATATTGTGGTTTAGTTTTAGCATGAAGTAAGATGTGTTTATTCTGAATTGCAAATATTACTAATACATGGGGAAAGGAGGCTATGTCAGAGAACAAGATCATTCATGGCTCTCATGACTCTAATTGCCTGGAAATTTAGTGGATATGTACATGAATGGGTATTTATTGACTCTAATATAATGCTTAATAATCACCAGCTGCAGCAGAAGACTATAAAAATATGCCATTGTCACTAATATGGAATTTTGACTATTGTAAATGTTATGACCCATCATCAGAAATTAGCTGAAATGTTTTATTTGAACATATTTTTTATTTTCATTAATAAAAATGAAAATTGGAAATCAACTAACTGATGGAGTAAGAAGAGAAAAGGAAATATTGGAAAATGTACCTGTGACATTACTTCTAAAGTTTTCCACATTCTTGATTATTCCACAAATGAGAAAAAGAAAAGAAATATGGATTCTTTGCCAACCTGCTCCAAGCTTTGGCCAAGGGGGTGTCAGCATATTTGTGTTACTGGGATTGATTTACAAGCTGTTATAATTAATCTCCTCCCCTGACACCCATTGCATTTATAAATATAGCCTAGGGCCCCTAGTATTGTCATTACTAATGATGAAAAATAGTTAAACCAAAATGAGAAGTGTGCTGTTGACACTTCAGGGTAGCATAAGACAAGTCCTTAACCCAGGCTCCCAGAAAGAAATTAAAAAAAAAAAAAAAAAAGAGGAGGAAAAGAGGAAATGGAGGAGGTGAAGGAGGCATGAGAGGAAGAAAAAAGGAAAGGAAAGCCTATGTTAATGCAGAAACTAGGAAGTCTGCCACACAAATGACAGAAATCTCACTCCACTTCTGGTAGATAGTGTGTAGAGAGAGCCCAAGAGGAGACAGCAACAAGGGCTGCCAAAGATAATACTTGCTAGAAACCTCTAATTAGAAGATGAAAGTATAAGCCTGAGAGAGAGGACCACTCATCAAGGGTTCCTTTGGGTTGACAGGGTTAACCTCCAGAGGCAGCTGCCCTTAGACATAAAGAAAGAGAAAGCAGAACTGACAGTAAGATAAAATGGATGACTTTCCACAAAACTGTAAATAATCACATTGCTGCAGTTTGAAGAGAGAGGAATGAAAATACTAGTCAAGGATTTCATTTATGACAGGCACTGGGATTAATATTTGTGAAGAGAAGTACTTTCAAATACCCTATAAGCTCTTTAATAGTTAGCACTATATGGAGAACCTCTGTAATTTATTAGACACATTATACATGACCTAAATGTAAAAAGTTTACAAAGAGAGCTCCAAAAACAAATTTTCAGGTCAATTCCATTTACAAATAGATGCAAACATCCTAATTAAAAGATGCACCAAAAATATTCAAAATTGTATTAAAATAGCAATACTTTAATTTTGAGCATGACTTTTTCTGCAAATAAAATTAGTAAATTATCAGGAAATGTTATTATATTTTATCAAATTAATTGGTCAAAGGGAAACATCATCTCAATAAATGCCAAAAATAAATTTGTTAAATGTCATACCTATTAAAGAAAAATGTAGCCTATATCAGCAGTAGTCCTTGAGAAAATCAAATGAGTATTGCATCTCCCTTACAACAGAAGCAAAATAAAAAACTAGTCAGAAATAGTCAAGAATTACATGAAGAAAATAAAAAGCATTATGTTATTTTAAACTGTACTGAATGGTATAAGAGAATATTTTTAAAATATTTTTTACATGATTCAAAACCTGGAAAATATCTGAGGGTATAAGAAGACTCCCTTCTATCTTTACATAATTCCACGAAGGTATCAGTTTTTCTTAAATTGTTTCCACAAATATATTTAGGTGGTGATAGAGAAAATAATTTGAAACAACAAGTGGATGAAAATGTCTCAAGAAAAGATTGAACAAAAAGAATTAACTTTGATATCAGAAAAATAATAAAAAAGAATGGTAAGAAGTGATTTACTGTTCCAAATATTGAAATACTTAGTCCTGGAAGTAGAATTGGTCAATAAAAAGGAGAATAGAAATCACACACACAAGACTATAATATTTTGTATTTAGTATATGCTACAAATAATGTCAAATCTATAATCTATAAAAATTGTTCCATAAATTTTCTAGAAACCTGATAACCCAAAATTCCGTAGGATTCTGTATTCAAATAACTTTACAGGTAACTTCACAACCAACAACTGCCTTAGTAGGAAGAGTGACAATATATACTAGTATATGGAAACATCTGAAATGATTTCCATTTTTTTAAACAAATAGTTTTCACTTGCTTTTATAGGTAACAACAAAGAAGTATAAAAGTAACCAGGGAAAGGTTTCTTTCTCTGACCAGTTGTTTCTTTGCGCTTCTCTAAATAAAATTCAACAGATATCCTTTTTCACCACTTTTTAAAATTTAATCTTTATTATATTTTTTACATTACCAGTCAACTTCCTTATACTCCTCTCCACCCAGCAATTACCACACTATTGTCCATATCCATAAGTCCTTTATCCTTTTTGCTTACATCCCTCTGTCCCTAACTTACCCCTGTCATCTACTCTGCATTAATGAGTCTGTTTCTGTTTTGCTTGTTAGTTCAGTTTGCCCATTAGATTCCACATATAAGTAAAATCATATGGTATTTGTCTTTATATGAATGACTTATTTCACTTAGCATAATGTTCTACATGTTCACCCATACTGTTACAAGGGGTAAAATTATCTTCGTTTTTATGACCAAGTAGAATTCCATTGTGTAAATGTCCCATAATTGTTTTATCCACTCATCTATTAATAGACACTTGGGCTACTTCCATATCTTGGCAATTGTAAATAAACCTGCAATGAACACAGCGGTGTTTATGTTCTTTTTGAATTAGTGTTTTGGGTTCCCTTAGATATATTCCCAAAAGTGAGATTACTTTTGGGATTAGGTTAAAAGGCAGACCCATTTTTAACTTTCTGAGGTATCTCCACACTACTTTCCACCATGGCTGCACCAATCTGCATTCCCACCAACAGTGCAAAAGGATTCCCTTTTCTCCATATCCTCACCAGTGCTTGTTTGTTGCTTTATTGATGATAGCCATCTGATAGGTGTGAGATGTCTCTTTGTGGTTTTAATTTATATTTCTCTGATGATCAGTGACACTGAGCACTTTTCATATGTCTATTGAGCATCCGTATGTGCTCTTTGGAGAAGTGTCTGTTCACTTCCTTTGCCCATTTTTTAATTGGGTTGTTTGTTTCTTCGCAGTTGAGTTTTGGTAAGAACTTTATAAATTTTGGAAATTAACCCCTGTCATGTCCCAATACCTCAATATCCTGTTCCTGACACCAGATGTCAGGTTCCATGGCCTGGGGTGCAGGAACAGCAGGTGATGATGGCGAGAAGGTCTCTAGTCTGGTAGCAAAGAACTTGCACCAAGTCTTTAGAAGGGTTTGCATGCTTTATTGCAAATGGCAGGCTAAAGACCACAGGCCAGGCAGCTAAGAGTGTCAGTGCCCTCGTGCATGATGGGCCCACCCTCTTCACAGCTGCACTTAGGTTAATGACTGCAGAGAGTCCGGGGGTCACTACACCCACTCTGGGGCTTCCACATGGCCAGGCACTAGAGAGTGCTGGTGTTACCATGCATGGCTTTTCCACTCTCCTGCAACAGTAGTGTGTATGCTGAGCTTACAGCAAGGGCATTCTTAATGTACACATGGGAATAAAGAGGGTTCTGTACACATTAGAACAAAGAGGCTGTATATACCCAAAGGTACATCAGTCTAAGTTGGTTACCTCTGGAGCCACTGTGTTCCAGAGGCTGGGCTGGGAATAAGATTAACCCAAGGCTATCTCCTTGGCTGACCCAGAGGAAGATCCAGCCATGCATAGACTGAGAAATTCCTCTGGCCTAACAACCCCTTTTCAGATGTATCAGCAAATATTTTCTCCCATTCTGCAGGTTGTCTTTTTTTTGCTGTGTAAAAATGTTTTAGTTTGATGTAGTCCCATTTGCTAATTTTTTTGTTTGTTTCCCTTACCTAAGAACATATATCCAATAAAAATTTCTATGAACTATTTAAAATTTTGCTATTTCCTTATAGGATTTTTATGATTTGGGGTCTAACATTTAAGTGTTTGATCCATTTTGAATTTATTTTTGTGTGAGGTATAAGAAGGTGGTCTAGTTTCATTTTTCTGCATGTAACTGTCCAATTTTCCAACACCATTTATTAAATAAACTATCTTTAGACCATTGTATATGCTTGCCTCCTCTGTCTAAATTAATTGACTATAAAGGTGTAGGTTTATTTCTTAGGTCTCTATTCTGCTCTATTGATCTATGTGTCTGTTTTTATGCTGTATCATGCTGTTTTGGTTACTATGGCCTTGTAGTATAGGTTGATGTTAGATAGTGTGATTCTTCCAACACTTTTCTTCTTTCTCAAAATCACTGTTTCTATGTGGAGCCTTTTGTGGTTCCATATAAATTTTTGAAATATCTGTTCTAGTTCTGTGAAATACGTCATTAGAATCTTGATAGGAATTTCATTGAATCTATAGATTGCTTTGGGTAGTATGGACATTTTAATGTTAATTCTACCCATTTATGAACACAGTATGTGTTTCCATTTATTTGTATCTTCTTCAATCTTTCTTAGATCTCTTCTGTACAGGTCCTTTACATCCTTGGTTAAATTTATCCCTAGGTATTTTATTCTTTTTGAAGCAATTGTGAATGGGATTTTTTTAAATCTCCCTTTATGTTCATTATTAACATATAAAATGCACGTGATTTCTAGATATTAATTTTGTATCCTGCTACTTTGCTGAATTCAATGATCAATTCTACTAGTTTCTTGGTGGAATTTTTGGGGTTCTCTCTGTATAGTATCATGTCATCTGCAAATAAAGACAGTTTTACTTCTTTCTTTCCAATTTGGATGCCATGTATTTCTTCTTCCTCTTGAGTGATTGGTCTGGCTAGAGCTTCCAGTACTACGTTGAATAAGAAAGGTGAAAGGTGAAAGTGTTCTCCATCTTAAGGGGAACACTTGTAGTTTTTACCTGTTGAGTATGATGCTGGCAGTGGGTTTGTCATAAATGGCATTAATTATATTTAGGTATGTTTCCTCTATTCCCACTTTGCTGAGAGTTCTGATCATGAATTGGTGCTAGGTTTTATCAAAAGCTTTCTCTGCATCTATTGATAGGATCATATGATTTTTATCCTTTGTTTTGTTTATGTGGTGAATCACACTTATTGATTTGTGAATGTTGTACCAACCTTGCATTCCCAGAATAAATCCCACATGGTATATGATCTTTTTCATGCATTGCTGTATTCGATTTGCTAACATTTTGTTGAAGATTTTGCTTATCAGCGAGATGGGCCTATAATTTTCTGGTTTTGGAATTAGGATAATGCTAGCTTCATTAAAGGAGTTTGGGAGCCTTCCCTTCTCTTGAATTTTATGAACTAGTTTGCAAAGGAGACCTGTTAGTTCTTCTTGGAATGTTTGGTAAAATTCATCAGTGAAGCCATATGATCCAAGGCATTTGGTTGCTGGGAGGTTTTTGATTACTGCTTTAATTTCTTTAGATGTAATTTGTCTATTTAGATTCTCCGATTCTTCTTGATTTATTTTTTGGAAGATTGTATGTTTCTAGGAGTTTATCCATTTTATTCAGGTTGTCCAGTTTGTTAACATATAGTTGTTCCATAATATTTTCTTACAATCATTTGTAGTCTTTGGTGTCAGTTGTTGCTCCTCTTTCATTTCTGAATTTATTTATTTAGGTCCTTTCTCTTTTTTTCTTGATAAGTCTGGTTAAAGGTTGTCAATCTTGTTTATCTTTTCAAAGAGCCAGCTCTTCAATTCCCTAATCTTTTGTATTTTTTTTGTAGACTGTATTTCATTTTTATCTGATTATTATTTGCTTCCTTTGGGCTTTGTTTGCTGTTTTTTCAGGTTCCTTTAAGTGTAAAGTTAGGTAGTTTATTTGAGCTTTTTCTTGTTTTTAAAGGTAAGCCTGTAATGCTCTGAATTTCCCTCTTAAGGGTGCTTTCCCAGTGTCCCACATATTTTGGATTGTTGTGTCCTCATTTTCATTTGTTTCTAGGTATATTTTGATCTCTTCCGTGATCTTGTGGTTGACCTATCCATTGTTTAAAAACATATTCTTTAGCTTTCATGACTTTGCGTGGTTTATTTAGTGTTCTTGTAATTGAGTTCTAGGTTCAGAGCATTGTGGTCAGGGAAGATGCTTGATATAATTTCAGTCTCCTTACATTCATTGAAGCTTGCTTTGTGTATTAACATGTGAGCTATCCTAGAAAATGTTCCACGTGCACTTAAAAAGTATGCATATTCTGCTGTTTTGGGGTGAAATTCTCTGAAGACATCATTAAATCCATTTGATCTAGTGTGTCATTCAAGACTATTGTATCCTTGTTGATTTTCTGCTTGGAAGGTCTATCCATTGAAGTTAATGGGGTGTTAAAACCCCCAACTATGGCTATATTTGTCAATCTTTCCTTTTATGTCCATCAACATTTGCTTTACATATTTATATACTAGGGTTATATCCTCTTGTTGGATTGTTCCCTTAATCTTTATGTAGTGGCTTTCTTTATTTCTTACTATAGCCGCCTTGGTTTTAATGTCATTTTTGTCAGCTATAAGTACTGCTACCCCAGCTTTTTTAAATTTTTCATTTGCATGAAATATCTTCTTCCACCCTTCACTTTCAGTCGGTGTGCACCTTTTGATTTGAGATGTGTCTCTTGGAGGTAGCATACATATGAGTCTTATTTTCTTATCCATTCAGCTACTCTATGCCTTTTGGTTGAAGCATTTAAGCTATTTACATTTTTTAAAAGATTGTATTTATTACTTTTAGAGAGAGGGGAAGGGAGAGAGGGAGAGAGACATCAATGTATGGTTGCCTTTCACCTGCCTCCAGCCACAGACCTGGCTTGCAACGTGGTTGTGTGCCCTGGGACACAACCAGGGACCTTTGGGTTTGCAGGCTGGTGCTTTATCCACTGTGCCACCAGCCAGGGACTAAGCTTTTTACATTTAAGGTGATAATTTGATAGATATGTATACAGTGCCATTTGATTGTTAGATTTTCCTCTGTTTTTCTTTCTTTTTCATCATCTTTTTAAAGTATATTTTATTGATTATGCTGTTACAGTTGTCTCGATTTCTTTTCCTTTTACTCCTCTCTGCCCAGTATCCTCCTTCCCTCCAGCAATCCCAAACCCCTTAGTTCATGTCCATGGATCATACATATAAGTTCTTTGGTTTTACCCTTTCCTATATTGTTCATAAGTTCCCCCTTTCTATTTTTTACCTACCAATTATGCCTCTTAATCCATGCACTAGTTCCCCATTTCTCCTCCTTGCTCTTCCCAGCTAATAACCTTCCAAATGATCCCCATGCCTATGACTCTATTCTTATTCTGGTTGTTTGCCTAGTTTGTTTTAGTTTTTATTTTTAAAATTTTTAAGTTCTGTTGTTGATAGTTGTGAGTTTGTTTTCATTTTAACATTAATAGTTTTGATCCTCTTTTTCTTAAATAAATCCCTTTAACATTTCATATAATAATGTCTTGGTGATAATGAACTCCTTTAGCTTTACCCTGTCTGGGAAGTACTTTGTCTGTCCTTCCATTCTAAATGATAGCTTTGCTGGATAGAGTATAATCTTGGTTGTAGGTCCTTGCTTTTCATCACTTTAAATACTTCTTGCCAGGCCCTCTTGTCTGCAAAATTTCTTTTGAGAAATCTGCTGATTTGAGAAATCTTTTGAGAAATCTCAAAAACAGATTTTGAGAAATCTGTTACCCCTTTGTAGGTAACTCTCTTCTTTTCTCTTGCTGTGTTTAAGATTATCTCTTTATCTTTAACCTTTGGCATTTTAATTATGTGTCTTGGTGTGGTCCTCTTTGTCTGTGCATCTGTTAGGTTAGTTATCTGCTGGTCTGTTAGGTTGGCTATCTCCTTGTAGCTTAGTTCTCCCATTGGAACCTTGATCTGTTTCCTTTTGGGGGCCATACTTCTCCTTCTCCTCAACTTGACATGCTCCGGTTTGTCTATGTCTTAGAGGTATCACTCCTGTTACATTATAAGGAGTGGAGCCTTAGGTATTCATCAATATGGAATGGCCTATTTTACCACTTTGTTGTATGTGGGGGAGGGGGTCTGACAGCTCATATACCATGCCGCATAATCCCCAGGTGTTCCTCCCTACTTCTTTTTAATGTGTGACTATGTTTTCCACTGATGTTTTTGAATACAGGCATAAATATAAGTATATTTGTTAAATTCTGAGTATCTTATCTAGGAAGCCACTTGCTAAGCACTGGCCTCTTTTACAGACACTTCTCCCACTTCCAATAGGGGCTGGCACCTCTCTAGCTATTGCTCTGGCCATGGTTCCCAGGGTGGGTGGGTCTGTGGTCCTTCTAGGACCATGGGGCCCCTCTAAACATATGGTCTCTGCTGAAAGAACTTCCAGCCAAAATGAAGACATAGGTAGACATGCTGGGTCTCCCTCCACAATTAAGAAGGAACACAACTACATCAAAACTGGAGACAACCAGAAGCTCCAGAAAATCAAGCTGTATGGAAGTCCAACAAGCAAAGATATAAAGAAGAAATACTCATCCAGATAACAGAAATGTTCTGTTGAGTAATTAGATGCCAGTCTAATTGGTGCTCCCTTCAAGGTAATTATCTGCTTTTCTCTTGCAACTTTTAGGATTCTCTCCTTGTCTTTAATCTACAATTTAGTTGTAATTCCAGATTGGTCCTAGGAGAAGGTTAGTGTAGCTTCCACTTGCTCCTCTGCCATCTTGGATCAACTCCTTAAATATATAATCTCCTTTCTTAAAACAAAATATATAATACACCCTATTCTTATTTTTTCTATTAACAATTTATCTCAGATATTCTTCCCTATCAGTATATAGCCAACACTCTCATTTTTTCTTTCTATATAACTATGTAGTATTCCTTTGTATGGGAAAAATAATTTATTTAGCTGGCATTATATTACTGTATATTTGGACTGCTCCTAGTGTTTAGCTCCTTCAAATTATATAGCAATAAATGTGTCCCACTCTAGTTTTGCCATAAAGAAACCCAATGGTTTTTCTTAAACTTTGTGTTTTTCAAACTTATTTTCTCATAGAATCCCTCCTTTAATTAACCCCTGTTAAGATCTTATGGAAATATTGTCCATAAAACATATTCTAGGGAAATCTAGGATAATTATGAAGCTGTATTATTTTCTCATTATTTTAACCAGTATAAATTTCAAATAAATTGATATGAAGTAGAGGCTTTTGAAGCATAACACTCAAAGCAAAACCAAAATAAAAGATACTGCTGGTTTTGAATACAGACATAGATATAAACATATTTGTTAAATTCTGAGTATCAAGGAATTTCTTCAAATGACAAATTGAGGGAAAATATGCAATATATGAATCAAATGATTAATACAATTAACACGGATGAGCTCTAACCAATAAGAATAAGGGAGGGAAGGATAAAAAACTAACAGCTCATAAAAGAATATGAAAAACTATATTCCAACAATGGATACAATTTTCTATTTATTTGACTAGCTCAGGATAAGCTTAATAAATATGCTATTAACAAGATTATGAGGAAGGTGGGCACTGTTGTCAGGAAGACAATTTGACAATATCTATTAAGTTTAATCACACACTTGATTTGGATCAGCAATTATACTCCAGAAAGTCATAAGAGCAAGAATGTATCTATAAGACATGGATGTTAGTGTTGTTTATAAGGCTACAGAATTAAAAACAAATGCTCAGTCATACAGGACTAATTAAGTCAATGGTGAATTATCCACACAAAGGAAAACTATGTAGGCATTAGAAATAACATTACACAAACATATTCATTAACATGAAAATACGTATTCATGATATTCTGATCAGTAAGTAAAATAGACTTTTAAAGTAATATGTAGTACCATTTACGTGTTTACGTGTATAAGGTATATACATGTACTTGTATGTTTTATAAAGTATAAACACTATTTTTATTTTGAAAGTAGGATTACAGGTCATTTGAATTTTTTATTTTTGCTTATCTGCAATTTAATATTCTTCGAACTTAATGTAAATTAGTACCTGAACTACTTTTTAAAATTCAGTGATGCAAAATCTTTAAGACATCCACTTTTGGACTAAAATTATTATCCTTGGGGAAAAAAATCACTGGAGAAAAAAAGATGAAATAAAAATGAGTATTTGAACACCTAAAAAATAGCTTGGCTAATTGCATAGTTATTAAACCAGAATCATTTTCTCTGTAAATTATTTATCCATTGTTCTATGATCTTCTGGCCTTGGGTCTTGTAGAGAAATCTGATGCCTTCTAATTTTTTTCATTTTAGATAATTTATGATTTCTGCCTACCTGCATATGATTCTTTTTGTTCTTTATTCAAAAAATCACACCAGAATATATGGATATTCAGAGGTTGATTTAGTGTTTTTCTACTGTTGCTGAGCCCTCATAATTTAAATTCAGATCTCTAGTTCAGGGAATCTTTTATTTTAAAAAATTTGAAGGGGCAGGGTGAAGATGGTGGCACAGTAACCAGCAGCTCTGTCTACTTGCTCCCATTGCAGAATGATTTGATGTGAAAGCATAAAGTGGAGGATGAGTGAAAGTGACTATGAACCAGCACAAACAGGGTCCAGAATGCTAGCACTGCCCAGAAGCAGGGAAAACCTGTGTCTTATGCTTTCTAAGTGGAGTTGCCAGGGCCCAGCACTTCTGGCTGCACCTTTGTAGGGGCGACTTATGATCAGCTCATTAACTGGGAACCACCAGAGTGAAGAGAGAAACCAGGACATGGGCCCTGGAAATTGTATTCCCTCTGTAGGTGCACTTCCCAGCAACATCTAGCAAGGATTAAGTGACAAAGTTTGGATAAAGCTGTCTGAGATGCTAGACAGATGCCATCCAGACTGTGAGAGACTGTGTGAATTTTGGAAAGGGTGAATGCAGGGAGAAAAATGCCTCCAGGGACCCATGCTTCAGAGTGGAGGCCACACAGACTCTTTTGGAAGAAGAGCAGAGGAAATACGCAGGACTTGGCAGGAAACCTGGACATGCATGCCTTTGTGCCAACACAGTGGCTCTGCTGAGGAGCTGGTGCGGCAGACAGGGGCACACTGAGACTCTTTTGGGAAGGCACTCAAGAATACATTCACGCCCACTTGCCCTGGGCTCTGGTGGAGGGAGGGTGGCTAGATTAAAGATGCTTGGGGACAGTTTCGGGTGGTAGTGTCAGGGAGAAAGATCTGGGGGACCAGTGGATAGAAACTCAGTGCTGACTCATCTTAGCTTGATTCTCACTCCTCACTCTTAGTATTCCTAATCTCTCTATCATCTCAAAAGCACTTCCCTTTCTTCCAGACATCTCTTAAGTTTCTCTTTCTTACCTCTTACTCCCATCCCACTTATACTAATCTTAGATCATAGGTTGTTGATTGTGCTGTGGTAAAACTTTTTCCCTAATTTGGTTCCTATTTTTTCTTATTCATCATATATATATGTGATGAATATACACACTCATACATACATACATACATATATACATGGAATTATATATAATACTTTTCTGTTTAAACTTAATACTATATTCTTCCACTCTCTTACTTCGTTCTTCCCTTTTCCCTCCCTTTTTAATATAAGATGTAAATTTTACTTTCTTCTTCATTTTGCCTTATCCCTTTCTCCCTACTATTATGGCTCATCCCTCTCAAAAAATCATTTATCTTTCAATTAGTCAACTCTTATTTGTTTTTCCTTTCTCATACTAGTCTTAATCTCTTTACAACCTTATTAATACTGACTCATTTGCAGTGGAATGTGTGATTGAGGGTGGGGGTTATCTTTGTGGGTGTGGGTGTCTTGCCTGGATTGGTGGTTCTATTTTAGCAGTAGCTCAATAACATTATACAAGGTGTGGTGGGAAGAATGATTCAGTCAGCAGCCCTTCTGTGCTGGAAGGACCCATCAAAGAGCTACACAACAACAACTAAAGCCAAAATATAACCAGATAGCCCAAATAAATAGCATAAAAGGCATCCCAAGTTTAAGAAATCAAGGACTATACCACTGAATCCCACAAGACACCTACCATAGAAGGTTGCATCATGAAGGCAGGGAGTCAAACAGATCAACCTAAGAGGCAGAAACAGAAAGAGTCACTTAAAATGAGGAGAAAAAGAAACAATCCCCATAGAAAGGACAGGACTAATCCCCAGAAGTACTGCTAAATAAAATAGAAGCAATCAAACTATCAGACATTGATCTAAAAATAATGATTGTAGAGAAGCTCAATGAGCTCAGTGAGCTAAAACAAAACAAAACAAAACAAAACAAAACAAAAAAAAAGCAAAAAAACCTATAAACAATTTCAGGGGAACTATAAGGACTCCAGGGAAGCTACAAGGAACTTACTGAGAACTACACCAGCTTAGAAAGGACATAGAAACTGTTAATAAGAGCCAGAAGGAAATGAAGAAAACAATTTTTGAATTGAAGACCACAGTAGAAAGAATCAAAAGCAGGCTAGATGAAACAGAGACTCAGATCAATGAGCTGGAGGACAACATAGAAAAAAATCTCAGACAGTGTAGCAAAATGAAGAAAGACTGAAAAAGAATGAGGAGGGTTTAAGAGAGCTGCAGGACAATATGAAACATAATAATATCCATATCATAGGGAAACCAGAATGAAAAGAACTGCAAGGGATAGAAAACCTGTTTGAAAAAAGTAATGACAGAAAACATTTCTAACTTGAGGAGAGGAAAAAGTCATGCAAGTACAGGAAGCACAGAGGGTTCCAATGAAGATTAACCCAAAGTGGCCCACTCCAAAATACATCATAATTAAAATGGCAAATTTCAAAGACAAGAAAAGAATTCTAAAGACATCAAGAGAAAAAAGCTCTGATAAGGCTATCAGCCTATTTCTTAACAGAAATACTACAAGCCAAAAGGGAATGGCAAAAAATATTTCAAGCAATGAAAAGGAAAGGGCTACAACCAAGACTACTTTACCCAGCAAGGCTCTTATTTAAAATGGAAGGTGAAATAAAGAGTTTTCTAAACTAAAGAATGCATCTCCACCAAACCAGCATTGCAAGAGATGCTAAAGGGACTGCTTTAAGGAAATGAAGAAAAGAGAGAGAGAAAGAGAAACATGGGTACATAAGAGGAAAAAAATCACAATGAATAAATACCTATCAATAATAACCTTAAATGTAAATAGATTAAAACTCCAATAAAAAGACATAGGGTAAGCCCTGGCTGGTGGCACAGTGGCTAAGGTGCCAGCCTGCAAACCCAAAGGTTGCTGGTTCAAGTCCCAGCCAGGGCACATAACCAGGTTGCAAGCCAGGTCTCCAGCCAGGTCTGTAGCTGAAGGCAGGTGAAAGACAACCATACATTGATGTCTCTCTCTCCCTCTCTGCCTCTCTCCCCTCCCCTCTCTCTAAAAATAATAAATAAAATCTTTTTAAAAAACACTTAGGGTAGCTAAATTGATAAGAAAACATGACTCAGACTCACATATATGCTGTTTACAAGAGATCCACCACAGAACAAAAGATCTACACAGACTGAAAGTGAAGGGATGGAAAAATATATTTCAAACCAATGCACACACAAAAAAGGCTGGAGTAGCAATGCTTAATTCAGACAAAACAGATTTTACAATGAAGGCTGTAAAAAGAGACAAAGGAGAACATTTCATAATACTTAAAGGAATAATTCATCAAGAAGTTATAATCCTTGTAAACACATACGCACCCAACATAGAAGTACCCAAATATATAAGAAAAATCTTGGCACTTCTTCAAGAAAGATATTGGCAGCAGCACACTCATAGTAGGGGATTTTAAAACCCCATTGTCAACAGTGGACAGATTTTCCAAGCAAAGAAACAACAAGGATAATGTGGCATTGAACAACACTCTAGATCAAATGTGCTTAATTGATATATACAGAATTTTTCACCCCAAAGAAGCAAAATACACATTCTTTACAAATGCACATGGAACATTCTCAAAGATAAATGACAAGGTAGGACACAAGACAAGCCTCCACAAATTCAAGAAAATTGACATTATATCAAACATCTTCTCTTGAAATGATATCAAGATCTCAATGGCTTGAAGCTAGAAACCAATCTCAAGAAAAAAAACTCAAAAACATTCAAATTCATGGAGACTGAATAACATACTTTTAAATAATGAATGGGTTAACAATGAGATCAAAGAAGAAATTTTAAAAAGCTTCTGGAAACAAATGAAAATGCACACACAACAGCCCAAAACCTTTGAGACGCAGTGAAGGCAGTCCTGAGAGGGAAATTTATAGCAACACAGGCCTCCCTGAAAAGGATAGAAGAATCTCAAATAAACAACCTAACCCCACAACTACAAGAACTAGATGAACAACAACAAACAAAGCCCAGAGTGAGTAGAAGGAAGGAAATAATCAAGATTAGAGCATAATTAAATGACATAAAGACTAAAATAACAATTCAAAGGATCAATTAATCCAGAACCTGGTTCTTTGAAAAGATAAATAAAATCAACAAGCCTTTAACCAGACTCATCAAGAAAAATAGAGAGAGCACCCAAGTAAACAAAATCAGAAATGACAGAGGAGAAATCACAACTAATACCACAGAAATACAAAGGATTGTAATAAATTACAAGAAATTGGACAACCTTGGTGAAATGGACAAATTCCTGGAAAGATACAATCTTCCAAAACTGAATCAAGAAACAGAAAGCCTGAAGATATATAACAATGAGTAAAATTGAAGCAGGAGTAAAAATAACTCCTGGCACACAAAAGACTTGGACCAGGTGGCTACACAGGCAAATTTTACCAAAGATTTTACGAAGAACTAGCTCATATCCTTTCTAACCTATTCTTAAAAATCCAAGAAGATGAAAGACTCCCAAACTTTATGAGACAAGTATTATTCTACTCCCAACACCAGGTCAAGATACAACAAAGAAAACTGCAGGCTATATCACTGATGAACATAGATGCTAAAATCCTTTTTTAAAATATTGACAAACTGGATCCAGCAATACATTAAAAAGATCATATACCATGATCAAGTGGGATTCATCCCAGGGGTGCAAGTATGGTATAATAGTTTCAAATCAATAACCATAATACACCACACAAACAAAATGAAAAACAAAAACCATAAGATCATATCAATAGATGCTGAAAAGCATTTGATAAAATCCAGCACCCATTTATGATAAAAACGCTCAGCAAAGTGGGAATAGAGGGAGCATACCTCAACATAATAAAGACCATATATGTGAAACCTGCGCAAACACAATCCTCAATGATCAAAAACTAAAGCTTTTTTTCCTAAGATCAGGGACAAGACAAGGGTGACCACTGTCTCCACTTTTATTCAACATAGTTTTGGAAGTTCTAGCCATAGCAATCAGATAAGGAAAAGGAATCAATGGCACCTAAATTGGAAAGGAGAAAGTAAAATTGTCATTTTTTACAGATGACATGATAGTTTGCATAGAAAACCCTATAGACTCCACCAAAAAAACTACTTAACCTAATAAGTGGATTTGGCAAAATAGCTGGAAACAAAGTCAATATTTAGAAATTGAAGGCACCTTTGTACATTAACAATGAAACATCAGAGATAGAAACTAGAAAGAAAATCTCATGGCAACAAGAAAAATAAAGTACCTAGGAATAAACTTAACCAAGGGGGTAAAAGACCTATACTTGGAAAACTACAGAACACCAAGAAAGAAATTAAAGAAGATAAAAACAAATGGAAGCATATACCATGTTTATGGGTGGGAAGAATTAACATCATTAAAATTTCTATACTGGAAGGGGACAGAGGGAAGGAAAAAGGGGATGGATGTAATAAAATAACAATAAAATTAAATTTTAAAATATATATATTTTAAAATGTCCATACTACCCAAAGCAATTTATAGATTCAATGCAATCCCAAGTAAAATACCAATGACGTATTTCGCAGATCTAGAGAAACTATTTTAAAATTTTATATGGAGCCAAAAAAGACCACAAAAAGCCACAATAATCTTGAGAAAGAAGAACAAAGTAGGTAGAATCACAATACTGCATATCAAACTATGCTACAAGTCCACTGTAATCAAAATAGTCTAGTACTGGCATAAGAATAGACAGATCAATGAAACAGAATGGAGAGCCCAGAAATAAACCCAGGTCTCTGTGGTCAATTAATATTTGACAAAGGGGCAAGGAGCATAAAATGGAGTAAAAATAGCCTCTTAAATAAGTGGTGTTGGGAGTATTGGACAGGTACATGCAAAAAAAAAAAAAAAATAGATATATATATATATGAAACTAAACTACCAACTAACACCATATACCAGAATAAACTCAAGCTGTATAGAAGATTTAAACATAAGCCTTGCCACCATAGAAGTCTTAGAGGAAACTATAGGCTATAAAATATCAAATAACCCATGCAGCAATATTTTCACTGATATTTCTCCTAAGGCAAGAGAAATAAGGGAATAAATAAACAAATGGGACTAAATTAAACTAAAAAGTTACTGCTCAGCTAAAGAAAACATCAACAAAATGAAAAAAGAAACATATTTGCCAATGATACCTCAGACAAGGGTTTGATATCCAAAATGTATAAAGAATTTATACAACTCAACACCAGGAAGACAGACCACCCAATTAAAAAATGGGCAAAGGACCTAAACAAACATGTGACCAAGGAGGACATACAATGGGCCCATAGACATATGAAAGAATGCTCAACATCATTAACCTCTGAGAGATGCAAATTAAAACCACAATGAGATACCACCTCACACCTGTCGCAATTGCCTTCGTTAGCAAATCAACAAACAACAAGTACTTGTGAAGATGAGGAGAAAAGGGAACCCTAGTGCACTGTTTGTAAGAATGCAGACTGGTACAGCCACTGTGAAAAACAGTATGGGATTTCCTCAAAAAAACAAAATTGGAACTGGCTTTTGATCCAGCAATTCTACTGCTAGGATTTTACCTGAAAAATTCTGAAACACCAATTCAAAAGAACATATGCAACCCTATGTTCATAGCAGTGTTATTTACAATAGCCAAGTCCAGGAAACAGCCTAAGTACCCATCAGTGGATGAATGGATCAAAAAACTGTGGTACATTTACACAATGGAATACAACGAAGCAAAAAGAAGGAATGCCTATTTTTTGCAACAGGATGGATGGAACTGGAAAGTATTATGCTTGGTAAAATAAGTCAGACAGTGAAGGTCAAAAATGATCTCACCTAATACAGGAAACTAATGAACAAAACAAACAAGTGAACAAAATAGAACCAGAGGCAAGGAAACAGGGAACAGACTGACAATGACCAGAGGGGAGGGGGAAAGGGGAGAAGGAGAGAAAGAATGGGAACAGTTTAGTCAAGGAACTAATGTAAACAAACCCTGACATGGACTGTAGAATGGGGATTGACTGTGGGAAAGGGGATGGGGAGTGTAGGGTAGGGCAGGGGTGAGCAATGGGGGAGAGATGGGATGACTATAATAGCATAATAAATTTTAATAAATTTTTAAAAGAAAAAGAAAAAATAAACATGCTTTTAAACTAAAAAAAAAAAAAAAAAAAAAAAAAAAAAAACTAAGTGGCTATATCAATGACTGTAATGGCCTATAACAGATTAACCAAAGATAAGTTATTATAATAGAGCCCTGGCTAATGGCTCAGTGGATGGGTGCTGACCTGTGAACCCAAAGGTCACTGGTTCAATTCCCAGTCAGGGCACATAATCAAGTTGTAAGCCAGATCTCTAGTCAGGTCCATAGCTGGAGGCAGGTGAAAGGCAACATACATTGATGTTTCTCTCCCTTTCTTCCTCCCTCCCTGTCCTTCTCTCTAAAAATAATAAATAAAATCTTTCTTTTAAGTTATTATAACAGATAAAAGTTGCTTATAATAAAAGTTGTTTATAATAAACAAATATTAAAGGATATTTTTCCTGTTTAATTAAATTCTTAAGTTTCTATAATTAGACTCATGAGTAATTAAGCATTACCAATATACTCTAAAATTTTTTTAAATTGCCTGCACTGTTGTCTACTCTCCATTTCCAATTTAATGCTATGTAAAAAAATTGTTTTCTTTTTTTTTTAAAGATTTTACTTTATTATTTTTAGAAAGAGGGGAAGAAAGAGAGGCAGAGAGGGACAGAGACATCAATGTATGGTTGCTTTTCACCTGCCTCCAGCCACAGACCTGGCTGGAGACCTGGCTTGCAACCTAGTTATGTTGCCCTGGCTGGGAATCGAACCTGCGACCTTTGGGTTCGCAGGCCAGCGCCTTATCCACTGTGCTACCAGCGAGGTGTTTTCTTCAAGTCTACTCTTCATGTCCCTTACTGTTTTATTAATCTTTGTCATTTCTTCATTCCTTTTTCCTAGTGTCTGGGTGAATGCTCCAGCATTTCTGATGAAATTGGGAGATCAAGAAATGATCTGCTCTTCACTGCCTCTGTTGCATTTTTATTTCTGTAATCATGTTCACCTTTGAAAGCTGTGTTTCCTACCATTTTCATGGGTGCAACAGCCTCTCAAATCTTGTTTTAGAAACAAGTAAGGATTGCCGCCAGTTCCACCTGTTCCTTGAAGCAAGATGTTTCCCAAAGAAACATTTCCTTCTTCAAAAGATCAGTTCCTATTGTCAGTTCTGCCAAATAGTGAATCATTTTCTCTTCTTGCTCAGACTTATGAAGTGTAGCCCAGTGTAGAGAAATAGAGTTGGAGTTGGAGGGGCCCCTCCTCAGCTCTTTCAATGATAGATAAAAGAGAAAGTATGGGTTTGCCAAGGTTTTCGTCTTCCCACCTTCCTCCTCATTGTTGGTGTGTTATGTTGGTTTTTTTTGTGTGTGTGTGTTTTTTTTTTCTGGGGGGGGTTGGTGCAGATATTCAGAGTCCCAACCCCTTCTCTAGTCACTAGAGACCATGCCCCTAGCTTTTCAAACCAATGGGAAGCTGGCGCTGGTCCCTGAGCTGACAGTTTATTACCCTGATGCCTACTGCGCATTCCAAAACTGGAAGCAATTTTGAGGTCTAGCCTCATCCATTTCCAGCATCACCCAAAAGCCTTCTGCACTGGGGCAGCTTCTTTACACTTGTTTTCCCGGTGGAGAGTATATCAATTAGCTCCTGCTGAGTAACAAGCCACTCCAAAACTTAGTGGTTTAAATTAACAACTATTCATTTAGGTCATGATTTTATAAATTGGTTGACTGGTCTCTTGTGTGTCAATTCTGTGGACTCTTTCATATGTCTTCAGCCAGCGATGGGTTATCTGGCTGATGGAAAACCTAGAAACCCTTACTCACATGTCTGACACTTGGAGGGTTGCCAACCAGGGCACCAAGGATGGCTGAACCATGTGCCTCTTATCATTCAGTGAGAGTGCTCAGGTTTCTTCACAGGCTGACTGGCTTCTAAAAGCAGCAAGAGGGCATACCTCAATGCACTAGTGCCTTTAAGATCTCTGCTTGCCACACATATGCTAATACACCATTGGCCATACAAACCATATGGTAGAAAATATGTACCTGGCTTTTCTTTCAGTTGCTGAAGAGAGCCTGGCATTTATTTCTTAGGAGCAGCTCCAGAATTATGATGATGATTTGCCCAGCATGGATCCACAAAGCAATCCACACACAGTAGGGCCACCATTCACCAGCAATGTGACTTTGTGAAAGGCACTTTACCTCTCTTCTGAACTTCATTTTTCTCAACTGAAAATTGGGGATACTAATAGTATCCTCATTTTGAGTTGATTGTTGGAAGGATTCAATGAAATAGTGCATATGAAACCCTTAGCATAGTGTCTGGTACATAGTAAGCATCTAATAAATGCTGACAGTCACAAATTCTTAAGTGGGTTTATTTAATTATTATGACAAATGTGGTAGATTTGCAGTACCATTGTTGCAAAAACTTGTAAAAAAAAGATACAGCATCTTTGTTTACTGCTTAATCTTTATCATTCTGATCTCTTTCAAAAAATCTGTTTTTCCCTTAAGAATGAAACTAACACCAAGAGGAAAAAGAAAAAAGCTGAAAGATTAAAAAAAAAAAAAAAAAACTCTACCCATTTTTTGAGTTTCTGGATCCAGCTATATTGAAGTCAAAAAAATTTTTATTCTCACTTAAGAACATGCTTATTGATTTTAAAGAGAGGGGAAAGTAGGGGAAAAAAGAAAGAGGGAAACATTGATGTGAGAGAGAAACATCAATGAGTTACATCTCATAAGCTCTCTGATCAGGAATCACCTTTCTATTTATGGGATGACACTCCAACCAACTGAGCCACACTGGGCAGGGCCTAAAGTCCTAATTTTTGGTCTCTCCTTTATGTAAAAGTAATAGTAGTAGTAGTAGTAGTAGTAGTAGTAGTAGTAGTAGTAACTTCAGAGCTAAGTTTCTGTTACTTGTAACTAAAAGAGACCTAATCACAATTGTTTAAGGACAGGGCAGACATTTGAGTTTTATCTTCAGTTCTTCTTTAATTTCCTAAATTTTCCTCTTCTGATAGAGAATTTCCAGGCTCTGTTTGCTCTTATTCCTTTATAAAATTATTCCCCAAGCCCTTCAGATTTCTGTTACTTCTATCATTAGCCCTCAGCATCTTATAATCAAGACATAAACATAGTTTAAATCCAGACATATCCTTTGGGCATCTTTAAAATTAGGTCATTCTTATCTGTACAAAATAATTTAGATCGATGAGTCTCACCTGGGATGTGATAAAAAAAAATCTTGTAATTTGTAGCTAATATCTCTGACAACCTCACTTCATTTCCTATAATATTTCTTATATTTATTTCCATTTTTTTTCTTTTTTCTAAGCTATTCTCAGAGAATAATCAAGTTGTCCTCTGTCTAACTACAGCAGTCCTCTTCTTCCTTGGGGAAATGTTCCAAGACCCCCCAGTGGATGCCTGAAACCCTGGATACCACCAAACCCTATACATATACACATTTTATGGCTCCACTTTGGCATATACAGATTTCCAGCATCACTACTCTTGCACTTTGGGGCCATTATTAAATAAAATAAGGAATCCTTGAGCATAAGCACAGTGATACCACAACAGTCAATCTACTAACTGAAACAGTATTACTAAGTGACTAACAGGAGAGTAGTATATGTATACATCTGTATACACCGTGTGTACACTGGACAAAGGGATGATTCACATCCTGGATGAGATGGGCTGAAATGATACACAATTTCATCATGCTACTCAAAACAGTGTGCAATTTAAAACCCATGCATTGTTTATTTCTGGAACGTTCCATTTAAAATTTTCAGATTGCTGTTGACTGCAGGTAACTAAACCCTTAGGAAATGAAACAGGAATAAAGAGGGCCTACTGTAATTAACTTTCTGCCTGTTCAATATGTTATTTATTGTTCGTTTTTATTTCAGCAGCCATTTTTATCATGATTGACCAAATTTTTATGTTGGAACTCATTTAATAGTAGTTTTCTTTTATTTCTTAACATCTTCTTTTTCCTTTTTTTTTTTAAGATTTTATTTATTATTTTTAGAGAGAGAGGAAGGGAGAGAGGCCAAGAAGGAGAGAGACATCAGTGTATGGTTGTCTTTCACCTGCCTCCAATTATGGACCTGGCTGGAGACCTGGCTTGCAACCTCATCATGTTCCCTGGCTGGGAATCGAACCAGCGACCTTTAGGTTCACAGGCTGGCACCTTATCCACTGTGCCACCAGCCAGGGCTTTTTTTTAAGAATATATATTAACTATTTCAACATTTTCCTTGTAATAATCTCTTTCAAGGAACACATTTATATCAATAAGGATTTCTAGTAAATTGAGATTGCATTTATCTGAATCACAAAATTACTTCATAGTAATTTTCATAAACTTTCTTTTTTGACTTACCCATCTTAAAAAGAGAGAGCTATGAAAAAAAGGTGAGAGCTATGGTTACTTTGTGTGATTTATCATTTTATTCATTCACTTAGCAAATATTTATGAATACTTACCTATACAACAACAATAAAATTAAAAAAAAAAAAAAAACTTACCTATATCAGAAGCTATGGTAGAAATACAACAATGGCAAAAACACATTCCCTTCACTCAGTACTTGTAGAGCCTACTGGGCAATCAGAGAAGTAAAGGGGCACGTAAATACAGTGAGGGGTGCTCCACAGTGCCAGGACGGTGCCAAGAAGGGGTGTGCTAACCTGGGGTCAAGAAATATTCAACAGACTGAGTAAGTAATCAGCAAAGTCCTAAAGGTTAAGTCTGAGTTAGACAGCCTGTGAGTGGGGGAAGCAAAGTTGTATGCAACGGTCAGTGGAAGACGCAACCGCATGCCCTGGAACAGAGGCTATATGTTATGCTTAAGAGACTAAATTTAGAAATAATAATCACCAATCGTCTTTAAGCACTTATGGTGTTTCAGGCACTCTGCCAAGAACTTTGTATGCCTCATCTCATTTTGTCATCACAACAGTTCAGTAAGGAAGGTATGTTGTCCAAGATTCTTTAGCTAGTAAATGACATAACTAGAATTGGAATCAAGGAAGTCTGACCTTGGCATTCTGATTAACTTCTGCATCATCCTGCCTCTCTGAAGAAACTCATGGTGGTTAGTGGAGTGTGTAGGGAAGGAGGGGAAGGTGTACAAGGTCTGTCCCAAAAGTAGTGAGCCATATAATGTATTAATTATATTGACATTGGCTTGATGTCAATGTAATTAAAACATTATATAGCTCACTACTTTTGGGACAGACCTCATATGTATGGGCTAGTGTGGTATGTGTGTTGTGTGTATGTGTGTAGTATGGGGGTTATGTGTGTATGTATGTGTGGTATATGTGTGTGATATGGTATGGTGAGGGATGTGTGTGTTTGTATATATATGATGCAGTATGTGTGGTATGGGGGTATGTTTGCGGTATGTGTGTGTGACATGGTGTGTGTGTGTGTGTGTGTGTGTGTGTGGTGGTGGTGGTGGTGGTGGTGGTGGTGGCTGAGGCAGGAATAAGTGAAGAAATACCAAGCTAGAGCTCATAAAGTTCTGTGGGCCTATTGAGTTTGGACTTTACCTGAATAACAGTGGGGAGTAAATGCTGAAACACAGAAGCCTTCAGCAAGAGAGGAACCACAAGACATCTGTGATATGCATCCCAGTGGATATAGAAGTCCAGATCATGAGTGAGGTCTGAGGTAGAGACCTGAGCTTATGAGCTCATAGATGGGTCTACAACCTTGGGAACAAAGAGTCATCTGAGCCATTAGCTAGTCATTGTCTAGCTAATCAGAGGAGGCTAGACAAAGCCCTAAGGAAGTGGGTAGAATAAGAAGACTCACCCAAGGAGACTGAATAAGTGGCCAGTGGAGTAGGAGGAAAACCATGGGGGTGGAGTCTCAGAAGCATGGGAGGAAATGACCAAAGAATCAAAAGTCAAGTTAGCCTGGCTCCCAGTGCTTAGCGCCTGGGACAGCAGCAGACAAGGCTGTGGGTGGTTGGGTTCATCTTGGGCTGAGATGCTATTAGGTAAATGTCAGAGAGAGTGGAAAGAATAATGGAATTGGAGGTAGCTGCATAGGCATGATCATATCCATGAACTAAGGTGGAAGTAAAGCCTGAAGAGGCTGGGGGTTTTGAAGTAAGAGGTGGGTTCAATCAACCTGAGTACCCACTTAGACTGAGAATGGTAACAATGGAGGTACTTGGTCAAGTGAGCCAGGGAGATGGCCATAATATTTATGAAAGGCATGTCTGAAGTCAGTGTCTCAAAAGTATAATATGGTCCCAGTGTGACCAGGGAAACTGATGAGAGAGAAATGACCCTGGAAATGAGAAGTTTAAAAACTGAGATGTCACCTTGCATTAGATTCAGAGATGGATTGCTTCACTCTTGCATTAGAACATTATTCAGCTGCCAAAATGTTTAGGATAAATTTGTAATAACATGGGAAAAGTTGTATGTTATGTTGGGAAATAGAGCTGCCATAGGATGATAACTATGTAAAAATTAAACACTAAAAACAATCTATGCGTTAAATTTTCTTTCCTTTTTGAAAATGGAATATATCGATTTATTGCCTTTTCAGGAGGGGGGTATGGTAAAGCGCCTAGTATTTTTTCCTCCCTGCATTCTGCCCTGCATTTCTATGATTTTAAAGTTCCCTATAGAATGTGTACCATGTTATGAACAGAATGTGCGGCATATACTGTACAACTATATACTGGAATAGCTTACAGGAGCCAATTCTTGCATATCTTTTCCCAACTCCATCGTCAGTGACATCATGCTGTAGCTTGAAAAGTGCTTATTCTACAGAATGCTACCTACCAATCAGGGATTTTTTTTTGGAGAGCCAAGTGTCACCAACATACCACCTGCTGAGCACCACCACCAGAACTCCCTGATGAAAATTTGGGTACACCCAGGAGCAGGCAATGATTTGAGACTGAATGTCCCATTTGTCTTTATCCCGATGAAGATCCCTAGAGAGAGGAGAAACAAGTTGTTCATGTCTCAGCTGAGCAACAGGAAAAAACGAAATCTGTCTTATGGATTTAGAGAGTAAATAATAGCTGTCTGGTGGCCCCTAGGCATGGACAGTGGTCAGCTGCTAATCACAGACTGGGAGTGCCCCCTGTTGGTGATCTGTCACAGTCATTGCTTTTCACATGAGTTTCATGGTTTTTGTCATTTATCTTTTTATTTGTTTGTTTTTATTACATTTTATTGTTTATACTATTACAGTTGTCCCAGTTTTTTCCCCTTTGGCTCCTTCTACCCAACCCCTCCAAACACTCAGGCAATCTCCTCACCCCTTGTCCATATCCATGCGTATATGTTCTTTGGCTTTCTATTCCCTATACTGTACTTTATATCCTCATGACTATTCTGTAACTACCTATTTGCACTTAATTCCTTCACCTTTTTTAGCTCATCCCCCTAACTTCCCTCCTACCTAACAACCATCGAAACATTCTTTGTCATTTATTTTAAAAAATCCAGAGTCCTGGCCGGTGGCTCAGTGGATAGGCATTGGCCTGAGAATCCAAAGGTTGCTGGTTCAATTCTCAATCAGGGCACATAACCAGGTTACAAGCCAGGCCTCCAGCCAGGTCCATTGCTGGAGGCAGGTGAAAGAACCATACATTCTCTCCCTTTCTTCTTCCCTTCCTGCCCTTCTCTCTAAAAATAATGAATAAAGTCTTTTTAAAAATTAATAAGCTATTTGGATAGTGTAGCTTTAGTATGCTGCACATGATACTGGCAGCCCTGGAGTTCATAGATGGACTTGGGACCCAGCAGTTTTGAACATGTATATGGAGTTGAGGAAATTTATTTTCCAGGTGCAACCCCCATTTAAGTAAATTTTTTCTTTACCTTGTACACTTGACAGCTAAAAAGAAAGCATAACATGGGAGTAATAATGGGTTTAAATTTACAAAATAAAGTACTATTTTGGTGTGGGGAAAATAATTAATTAATTAATTTAAAAATCCAGGTTGGCTTGAATCCTGAATGTGCTGTTTATTAGGTGAGAGGATGTTTAGCTCAAGTCTCCAAATACATACTTCACAGGACAGAAATAGTTTCATCACCTGCAGTAAAAAAAAAAAAAGAAAAAAAAAATTTATTCAATGAAGCAGTAGCATTCCTGAAAAGACAAAGTAAGAAAGGACCAAAGAAAAGTTCCTGAGTTACTTCATCTAGTTCCTTGGCTGTATCTCCCACCACCCCCTTTGGTACTGTGTATCTGCTCAAAACAAAAGCCTCTGAAGACCTGCCTCCCTTTCTTGCCCACGTTCATCACATGCATGAAAAGTTAACTAACTGTTTCATTGTGATCAGAAAGCATCCCCTTCCACTCTTCCCACTCTAAATGAGAGTGGAAGTGGAAGTGAAGAACTTGGCAATTCTTTCAGAAATATATGTGGTAAAGAAGAAAGACAAGATTTAACTTTATGAGACAATATGCCAGGGAAATTTTTTTCATGCAAGAGATTGAGTATATTATCTGACTGAGAAGCTAGAAATGTGGAAGATATGAGATGGGGTTGATGGTTCGGGAAGTTTTGAAGGAGGTATGATGGAATGGGGCTGAGAACCCAAGTGCAAGGTTTGGCCTTGGAACAGAGAGGAGCTCCATCTTTCTCTGGAAGAGGGAACAGTGAGAGGAAGTACAAAGGCATAGAGAAAAGTTGAGATGTCCACGTTGGAAGTTCTTGATATTCTCAGTGAGGTGGGAGGCAAGGTCATCTATAGAAAGAAGTGAGATAGTTCTGGGAAATACCACATAGGCCGGATGAGAGAGACCAATGAGGCCCCGGCTGAAACAGCTTTACAGCTACGCATTCATGATAATGAGCAAGCCACACAAATTTGCAGGGGCCTATATCATTCATAAAGCATCACTTACATGTATTTATTTCCTTATTTGCACAATAGTCCTGTATAGAAGGAAACACAACTATTATATCCAACTTCATATAAAGAATACATCCCAGATAGATTAAGAAATTTAACCATATCACCCAGTTAGTAACTAGTGGAGCCAGAAGCCAAATCCAGATCTTCTAAATCCAAAGCCTGTGCTATGCCCTTTCATGCTACCAGGGTATTTTCAAATTGGATTTTGGGTTGTTTTGGAAATTCTGAAGAGTTTCCATTGCCTGGCTGATGTTTAGGGAGAACTAAAGGGTCTTGACTCCTAACCCCCTGCTTCAAGGACAGTTTTGTCCTTCATTTCAAGCATTTCAATTCTTCATGTCAACCGACCACTGCAAGGTATTCAAAAAGCAGCACAGGCAACGGATGGTGCCCCAGGAAAAGGAGAGGCCTTCCTGGATTTTAAAATCAACTGTTTTCCTCGGTGTCCAGAAGCACACTGTTCCATCTGATTGCATGTGAGAGGAAGCTTCACAGTGAAGATTACATGACCTTGTACATATCCTTCCACTGCCCTCTAATTCCCACCATTCCTAACCTTGATCCAGGGCATAAAAGCTCTCAGAATAGTTGCCCTAAAAAATTAATCCCAGATCTCTGGGCCTTATAACAACAAAATGTTATTTCTCATTCACGTGTAAGTTCTGAGTCCAGTTCCTCCCCATGGGAACTATGAGTATGAAGGTGATTCCCTTGTAAGGGCACCACCTGGAGCATTTCCAAAGGCACCACGAGGGACAGAGGGGGTATGCATAGAGCACCCTGACCAGGAGTGATGTGTCAGCACTGCTCACATTCCTGTCTGCCAGAGCTAACTCATAGGGACCCTCTCCCTGACTGCAAGGGAGATCAAGACATGAAAGGGGACATAGAAACATAAGGAGCACAAGTCCTGACTCAGAAGCCTCTGCTCTAAGAGCAAGCCCAGCATTTTCACCTGAGAATTCAAAGCCTCCCGTAGTCTGATTAGAGTGAGTCTCTCCAACAGCCCTCACATGCCTTCTTCTGCAAAATTGATCCACTCATTTCGATGCCTGGACTTCAGCCTCTGCTTTCTTCGCTACTGAAATACCCTCCCTCACTGCGTATCTAACCCATCATTCCTCAAGACTCAGTCAAATATAACCTCTTAATAACTTCTTCCATGAGGTTATTTCAGACTCCCCACCCTCCAGTGAGTTCTTTCCTTCAACTGGGGTGGGAGGTAGATACAATGCTATCATCCCTAATCAATTACCTGGAGCTTGGCCAAACTGTGGGCTGGGTTAAAGCCATAAAAAGTAGGTTTGCGTGTGAGTGTGCCACTGCCTAACTGTGTACTCTCAGGAAGAAAGAAGGGAACAGGAAGAGTTAAATTCAGTCACATGGTCAGCCCTTTAGCCAGGGTGACTCAACACAGTTAAACAGACTCCAGACATTTTCAGAGCACCTAGCACATAGTAGGCACAGTCCCAGACCCTATGGAAAAAGTAAGTAACATGTTACTCCACCCTCTCCCAGAGCCATCATTGCATAGAGCATGACTCTCCCCGGAAAGTCAACTTTCAGGTTCTTTTTTTTTTTTTTTCTTTTTTTTTGGGGGGGGGGGGGGGGGGGGGGGGGGGGGTGGTGGTAGTGTGGTGGTGGGTGGTTTTGTGGTGATGGTGGTGATGGTGGTGGTGGTGGTGGTGTAGTTTCAGGTTCTTTGGATCCACAAATGACTTGTATCTTCTCTCACATCTCTATCCTAAAGGCAACTGCCCTGAGTGAGTTCCTCATCATTTTTGTTTGAGTGATTCTAGTCATTTGGCCATTCTCCTAAGCAAATACTTGTTCAAAATTCCTGTTCTAGTATCCAAGGCTTTACCAGGTGACCCTAGATGTACATTTCTGAGGTTACCGTTCACACTGTCACCACACACCAGTCACCCCCACATTCTAACCAGTTAGAGAAATTTACTGGTCCAGCTAAGCTGTTTCCTCAACCTGGAATGTCCATTCTTACAAAGCTCTGCCTGTTGAAAACCCTGCCTATCCTTGAAAGCTGCATGCAAATGACAATCCTTATTCACTCCACCACCACCTTCATGGCCACCACTATCATTTCCACAACTCCTACTGCTACCACCGCCTCTGTTCCATCACCACCATCTACCACCGTCACCATCACCACCACCATTTCCATCACCGCCACCATTACCACCAGCAGTCACTACCATTATCACCAACACCACCAGCACCATCGTGGTTACCCTCACCATAGAAGGGTTTCGAAGTCACCAGCTATAGACTTGACACACTCTAAATGTTTACTTGAAGAAGCCAGCTGCCACTCATGGAGATGTCAGGGGTCACTGTGGTCTCAATATCCTTCCTGAGGATGGGAAATTTCATATCTAACAGAAACACAAAGAAGCCCTGGTTGGTGTATCTCAGTGGACTGAGTGAGGGCCTGAGAACTGAAAGGTCATGGGCTCAATTCCTAGTCAGAGGCTGGGTTGTGGGCCAGGTTCCCCACCCGGGGCATGTGAGAGGCAGCCAATCAATATATCTCTCAGACATTGATGTTTTTCTCCCTCTCTTTCTCCCTCCCTTCCCCTCTTTAAAAACAAAAATAATAATAATAATAAATAAATAAAAGCTTTTTAAAATGTTAAAACTTTAAAAAAAAAAAAAAGAAAGAAAAAGAAAAATTAAAGAAATGGAAGCTTTGGTTCAGTTTTCTTAATATTTTACCCAAATAAATTCCATGGCCTACCTCTCTTTATTTTCATGTAAAGAGTACATATGGGATAGTATTTCATTGAGACCTGGAACAGTGTTTTAACTCCCTCATTTTTAAATTTTATTCTTTACATTTGGAAAAGTAGCACCCTATAATTAAGTCAACACTAACAGCAATGTCATTATCAATTACTACTGTGCTTTAAGGAGCTGTTTGTGTGCAGTGCTTTCTGCATATGGGGTGGGGTATCTTAGGCATAGCCATTAAGACAGTGTCAGGGGAGAACACCACTGCTGAGAGTTAAATGGTCTGGGTTCTTGCCCTGTCTTTGCCTCTAATATACAGTATAACCTACATCTCTGGCTTTCTGTGTGCTTGTTCATTATCTACAGAAAGGGAGAGCTTCGAACTGAATCATTGCTAATGTCCCAGAATTATAAGGCACAGACTTCTTATTTCACAGGTAAATTCAATTAAAATTTTTTGAAATTACCTGTGAAATGTTCCTAATTAAAATGCCAAATAATGTTGATTTTTAAACTGTTATTTGTAATTACTATCTGCCAAATTGCCCATATGGTAAGTTGCTAAGGTATTATAAATCAAACAGAAAGTGATAGTCATAATTCCACAAACTTAGAGTTACCATCACACCAAATACAAGGCAGAGACAGTTGCTACAAATGGACAAACTAAGAAACTAAGTGCCTTTAGACTCCTGTCTATACTTCACAGATATTAAAGCTATTGATCTCTGATCCCAACCCTATAGCCCTTTTTATTTTCTATGCCAGTAACCAACACAGTCTAGTATTTGTTGAGAATTCCACAGGGGTGTTAACAGTAGATCAGATCATTCTGCTCCAAGTTTAATGAGGGAGAAAATCTAGCTTAGAGAGCAAAGCTTACAGCTGTCATTGACAAATCTGGTTCTTTCTGTTGCCCAACCTCTAACTCCTGAGATCTGTGTGATCTTTGCTACATAGATAATATGCAAAAATGGCAAATGAAAATCTTCATCATTCAGGGAAATCCTTTTCCTACCCTGTGAAAGTCTTGAATAGAATCAATATTAACATTCCTAGGTTGTTGTAAATTATAAAAATGAAGCTCATCTTTTCCTGTGTCCCTTCCTCCTTTGCACACTTGAAGGGCCCTACATCCAGATATGCAGGCTATGCCTTCTTTTGCATGCCTCCCATCAAATGTGCAAATCACTGTTCACTAAGGCATTAGAAATGAATTTGATCTTCACATATGAAATAACTTTGCCTGTAGACAACAGAAAAAGTATTTAAAAACTCTCAATCAGGAATTTTTTTTATTTTGATAGCTTTAATTTTATTACCCCATTTTTCAACAATTCCAGGTGGCTTCCAGTCTCTTCCCTTTCAGATGAATTTGGTTTCCACTTAATTCTTGGTGGGGAACCCTCCAGATAAAGGTAATCATGCTGACACAGTAGGTTTAGGCAAATAGTTAAAAATAGTGTTGATCAGTGAGCCTGGTCTCCTGTACCAGATTGTGGAGGCCCCCACATATCCCAGGGTGTAGGCTTCTATTCCTCTATATTAGGCTGTGCTCAGTGATCATTGGAGATCTCCTCACCCCTACCCAGGACCTGTCAGATGAGTGTGGGAATTTGGTGGGGCTCTGGATCTCCAGTCTACATTCAACCAGTGTTGGTGACAGTCGAGCTTTGGTCACTGGGTAGAGTTGATTTAATTTCACTGAGCGCAGGAGGCTGAGTTCCAGGGCTACTTCACCCAGCACTGGATTCTCTTGATCCATCCATCACTCTTTTGAAAATTGGGTTAAAAATGTCTATTTCCCAGTTTTGGGTAACTCTCTCTTTCTGAACCATTTTTCTAAGTTGCCAACAGTAGTTTATGGTGATGGAGATGATGATAATGTGCAAGGAAAATAATCTTTATCATTTACAACCCCAATAACTGCCCAAAGAAAGTGAATCTTGTTAACAAGCAGGGACTTTGTTTCTGAATATCATAATGAGTTGGAAACATGCATTTAGAGATTGAAGCTGGTGGCATTACCTTGCAAAATAATTAGGGAAGGCTTGCTACTCACTAGTGTGTATGTATATGCATGTGTGTGTGTGTGTGTGTGTGTGTACATTTTCTCCTTTGTGAGAACTGGAAAGTAGGCTGAGTTTTGCATCCAAGTTGAGTTGCAACAAAAATAAACACTGTGTATAGAGTTTCAGTTTTGCAAAATAAAGAGTTCTGGAGATGGATGGTGGTGATAGTTGCATAACAGAATAAGTGTATTTTATACCACTGAACTATACACTTAAAAAGGGTTAAGATAGTAAGTATTATGTATTTTACCACAAATTAAAATTTTAAAAATTACACACTGATGTTCTCATTTAAATTTCTTCTCACAAACTTAGGAGCTAGGTATTATTGTTCTTATTTAATGAAAAAGAAAATCTACTTCTTACTTACTTGAATGGCTTTTATTTTTCCTATTAATTAATAAGATATTCAAACTATTTAATTAAGCTCCTTAATTAAAAATAAAGAAAAATTAGGTTGGAGAAGGCAACTACATAGACTTCATCTTTACTCTGGGTAATTCATTTTCCTCCCAATTATATTGAGATATAGTTGACATATAACATTGTATTAGTTTTAGTTGTACAGCATAATGATTTGGTATGTGTATATATTGCCAAATGTAACCACCTAAGTTTATTTAACCTCTATCACCTTATGTGGTTATAATTTTTTCTTGTGATAAGAACTTTTAAGATTGACTCTCAGCAACTTTCAAATTAACTGGCAACATTTAAATATACAATACAGTATTTTTCATTATAGTCACCATGTTGTACATTACACTCCTGTAATTTGTTTGTTTTATTTTTTAAGATTTTATTCATCATTTCCAGAGAAAGAGGAAGGGAGAGAAGCAGAGAGAGAGAGGAACATCAATGTACGGTTGCCTTTCACCTGCCTCCAGCCATGGACCTGGCTGGAGACCTGGCCCGCAACCTGGTTATGTGCCCTGGCTGGGGAATCAAACCAGCAACCTTTGGGTTCCCAGGCTGGTGCTTTATCCACTGTGCTATCAGCCAGGGCCTGTTTATTTTATAATGAAAGTCTGTTCCTTTTTACCATCTTCACCCATTTTCCCACCCCACTTCTGGTATGCACTAATCTATATTCTATTTCTGTAAGTTGAGTTTTTTAAAATTTTATATATAAGTGAGGTCATACAATAGTTGTCTTTCTCTGCCCGATTTATTTAACCAGGCATAATGTTCTCAAGGCCCACCCATGTTGTATCACCTGGCAGGAGCTCCTTCCATTGTAGGATCTTCAGCACAGAACCATCATGGTTGAAATCCATCACGGGGAAGCAAAGGCAGAAGCAAGGAGACCCTGGGAGTAATTCTAGGAAGTGATGGCAGTGGCTTGGTCCAAGGTGCTGCCCATGGGGGTGGTGAGAAGTGGTCTGATTCTTGATATACCTTTGAAAGGAGAGCTAGCAGATTTTGCTGGTGAAAAAATCTTGCACTTATACACAAGGCAAGTCATGAGGTATCTTCTACATACAATTGTGGCAGATGTGATCTCTGTGAAGAACTCTCTAACCAGTGTTCTCATCTGAAATGCTCTCGCTGGCCCCCAGCCCTATGTGCTAAGCCAAAGAGAGGAGCAGGTGACGAGCCTCCCTGGTAGCTAAATGAGCTGGGCTGGCTTATGTGGTTGTGTTAAAAGTGGAAGCCACTCTAATCAGATGGAAAAGCACCTCCACATGTCCTGAGAGCTTGATGTTCTCCATGGGAAGCTGCCAGACTTACAGGAGATAGGATCAGCCCAAGGAAAGGGAGAAAACAGTCCACAAGCAATTGAAACAGAAGAGCTATGGGAAGAAGAAGAAGAAGGCTTGAAATCCAGGGAAAAGTAGTAGCACAGGCCAAGGGAATGAAGAAGGAACAATGTGATTCAAGGTTTAACTTACAACTGACCCCTCTAACCACCATCACCCTACTTGTGTTCAGCACTGCCCTCAGTGTGATTCTGAGCAGGCTGTGGGAGGAGCAGAACAAACACATTTATGAATTTGTCCAGCAAATATTTATTGAGGCTCCTGCCCTGGAGGTACAACAGTAAACAAGGCACAGAGTTTCCCCACCCTCCTGGTGCTTAAAATCAAGTGGCAAAGAGACAAACCTCACACAATGATGTAAACCACATATCATCAACTATGATGGAAGATAAGCCCAGACCACCATGAGGACACATAAAAAGGCTGGAATTTTCAAGGAAGATACCCATAGGAAATAAAGCTTTAAGGAAGAGTGGTTGTGTGAAGAGGGAGGGAAGGGGGACTTACTCCAAGCAAACAGCACTGCAAGGCAAGGCCCTGAGCGGGGACAGGAGGACCAGGTCAAGGACAAGAACTAAGAACAGCCACAATGGCTGGAGCAGGGTGCAGGAGAGAGTGGCTCGCAGAAGGGGACAGGGCCAGGGGCAGGTCAAACAAAGCATTTTTTGCCATGTTGACAGTTTGGGCCTTTATCCAATCATTTGTCACCAAGGGGGCAGATGGGAGCTTCAGGCTGCAGGGCCAAACCACAAGGCAGAATTCAGCTAGAGAAGCAACTGTGTGTGGCAGGACTGCAGGTGAAGGAGGGTCATCGCACCACAGAAGAGATTCCCTGGGTGGGATTCCAGAAACCATCCCTGAATGCGGGCCACTGAGGGGTCAAGTTTCTCATCAGTGGGTATCTCTCTTTGTAACTCCATATAACACTTTGCTAGGTGAACATACTACAAATAACCAGTCAATAAGAATTCCAAACCTGCTAAAACTGTGGCAAATATTCAATAACAGGATCAAATATGTTTCAATCCCTCCAGGTGAACAGACTAAGTTACTTAAAGGACGAGTCTCACCAGGAAAGAAGCCATTAGGAATGAGAAGGAGCTGAACGAAAGTCCAATTATTTATTGTTTAAAATGGCCAGGGGTGGAGGAGTCAGAGACAACCTGGAGATACAGCCGGGGAAGTGCTGACTAGCACAAAAGGGAGTTTAATCACAGATCACTGCTTGAAGTTATTTGATGAAGCTTTTTAAGGCAAGCATTTTAATTAGCTTCCATTTGACTTTATACTTTCACAGGTTTTCTCAATAGTGAACCTGTCAAATATAATATGGTGAATGATAATTATGCTTTGCAGCCATCTATTAACAGTGTCTTCCAAATACCCCAGAGAGATAAATATTATTTTTGCAAAGGGAAGTTTGCAAAGGTCAGTGCTTGGTAATCCTTAGGGGTAAGCTACTGGGATCTCTTTTCCTGGATCTGTGAGCAAATCATCTTAATTCATCAGTCTAGACAAGCATGACCTGATAGAAATATTACATGAATTACAAATGTGAGACATGTATGTCATTTAGCCCTGGCTGGTGTGGCTCAGTGGATCTGCACTGACCTGAAAACCAAAGGTTGCAGGTTCTATGCCCGGTCAGGTCCCCAGTTGGTAGCAAGCGAAAGGCAACCAATTGATGTACCTCTCACACATCGATGTTTCTCTCCCTCACTCTCTCCCTCCCTTCCCCTCTGTCTGAAAATAAATAAATAAGATCTTTTTTCAAATAAAAAGACATATATGTCATTTTAAAATTTTTTAGTAGCTACATTTTTTTAAAAGTAAAAAAAGAGAAATTAATTTTATTAGCATATATTATTGAACCTAATATATCCAAAGTACTTTCATTTCAACATGAAATCAATATAAAAACTATTGAGCTATTTTTATTGGGGATATGTATATACTATCTTCAAAATACAGTATGTGTTTTTTATACTTACAACATGGCCCCATTCCAACTAGCCACAACTTAAGGCTCATCAACCAACCACATGTGGCCAGTGGCTACCATGTGAGACAGGATGGTTTCTCCTACCAGACTAAGGTTTCCATATTTTCCTTGTTACATTGACAATGCCTGTGCATGTTGCATGTTGAACTGGCAATTTCCTGTCATCCTGGGAAAGACAACTCCAAAGTACCAAAATCTGTCATGGTTATCTCAAATTTACATGATAGAGCTGAATTAAACATTTCTTCTCTTTTGAAATTTCCCCATTTCTGGTTATCTTCCTTCTTTTTGACTGATATTTGTAGTTAATGTTTTAGTCTCACTGATTGTCCCTTTAAAGCATCTCTCATATCTGTCCCTTGCTCCACCACTGACCCTCTAACCAGGCCCTTTCCACTGAAATAGTGACCTAATCCCCAGCTACTCCAATGCAGGCACACTTCCTCCTGGGAGTATCGTGCCATTGACTGGATATATGAGACTTCCCAGCATGGTTCATGTTCAGAGTGTCCACTATGTGCCCAGTGCTATGCTTGGCCCTGAGGATAAGTCATTCTTTATAAAACCAGTAAATGATAAATCTTCAAAGAGAGGCGGTTTTCCTCAGAGAGAAAGAATTTAAAACTTTATTTTAACAGATATGAAAATGTATCATGGAGTAGAATATAAAATATGCAAATGTTTTAAGATAAAACAAGAAGCTTCACGGAAGTGTCTTAGCTTGACAAAGTCTATGCCCTCTGACTACCTGTAGGGTGCATGTGCCCTGTTCCTCTCTACGGAAGCAACTTTGATCACAAACTCTGAAAAGACTAACAATTGCTTCCCTTTGTCTCTTTTCCCTCTTCAACCCAAACCACACAGAACTGTCAGAATGACCTTGTCACACCCAGTTTCATAGTCACTCTGTGTATAACTGAAAGGCTCTAGTTATACACAGGTTCTAGTCTTAAGAGAGAAAAAATGAAGACTCCAAAACTTAGTTCACAAGTAAATTCTGGACTGGGTAGTACTACCTAGTAATGCCCGTGTGCACCTGCTGATGGTGCAGATAAGAACTGCAGAGGTAATTGGAAAAAGGGGGTGATTAATGCAGTGAGGAAACCTGAGAGGGCTCTATGGAGGAAGCAGGGCTTCCATAAGAAGAAAAGATCAGGAATTTAGCCATGTAGAAGAGCAGAGAGAGTGGTGGGGGCTGGAAGGAATCAACAGTGACTGACTCCAGCCAAGTCACCCTCATGACTTCCAGGACTTTGCTCAACTATTTGTGTACCTTGGAATCCCTTCCCAACCTAGACAGACACTGTAAGGGAAAATTCATATCCCACCTCCTGGGGGAAGTCCTCCCCAATGCTGGCAGTTAATTTCAGTAAGAATTGGTTTCCGCCTGATCTAAATAGTCTGAAGTATAAGTAATAAACATGGAACACCCTTCTGCAAGATTAGAGAATAACAACTTCCTCCAGGGCTATGATCTGTGTGGGCAGATCAGATGAACTACTTCCAAGCCAGCTTCCGACAACCTCTGTCAGGTGGAGCAGCAACATGCCGATAATGCACCTGCTCAGGAAATGCTGTCTCTCCCTTCTACAAATCACAGTTGCACTCAGCCTGCAGCTAACATTCGTAGGCCAGAGATGACAGTATAGCCTGCATATCACATCTAAATATTTAAAGTTATAAATCAAGCTAATAAACCATCCATTTAAATCTCTATCCTCTTATCTTGAAAAAACAGACCTTAATACTGACCTGAAGGCCTGGTTTGAAAGTTGCTTCTGGGAGTTTTTTGTGGACACCTGGCCTTGAAGAATAATTCAACCCCTAGCTCTCATCCTGTCCCACTTTCCTTTCTACCCCTGTCCCTGCTGCCCCCTACCCAGAGAGGATTCTCACCCATGTCACACCCTGATCTCTACATCCAAGTGTTTCTCACATCCAGACCCCATAAGTAGCTGTCCCTCAACCACCTCAACCACAGTCAAACAGACAGCATGTCCACTCTGGGCTCAGAGGAGGGGGAAATGGCCCAAAGGCAGAAGCTCACAGAGACCCCCAGAAGTGGCTCTAGAAAATTCCAGGATACAGGTATCACAGCATGATGAGGATGGAGGGGTCACCTGTGGGTATCTTTTTTTCACCCCCAAAAGGACATGAACTCCTCAGTCTCTGGGGTGGGCCTAGTCATGGAAGGACCTAAGTAGGACCCCTATAGCACAGAACATGGAATAGTGACCCCCCATCCCTAGGTGCAAGGACTAGATTGGCAGCACTAATGTGCCCTCTCTTTGCACAATTTCACATCATTTACTATACAGTCTTATTCTGTCTCCTGAGTTTACATCACCCAGGTCAGACCTGGCTCTTTTGTATTCCTCCTAGCACCTGTGGTGTGATAGATAGCTTGAGGGACTGGTGCACTGACTAACATATCACTGTTTTCTCTGGTAATCTGCCATGCAGCCTGGAATTACAGCAATCTCCCAGCTGGTTTTATGAAGATGATCCCTTCCTTATGTCCTCCTGATTAATTCATCTATTGTCATGTCATCTCTCCTGTTTTCATATCTGGTCCCGGCCCATGGCTTCCCTCCTCACAGCTTGAGCCATTCAGGTATCATGGCTTAGGAAGTATTGCTTGAATGTGTGCTACCCTGTCAGCTAATGGGGTTAAGTAATAGTTACATCCACACCAATTATAACCAGGTGCATTGTTCTATTTCACTTTCCTAAACTCTTTTGCATCAGTTATTTCTACACACCTCACAATAGCCCTAAGAGGTAGAGAACGTGCCTATTAACCCTGTCTGGAAGTATGAGAGGAAAAAATACTTCCTCAAGCTCACAGGCTTGGTGACTAGAAGAGCCAGAACTGAAACTCTTCTGTTCTGCACACTTATGTTTTCTTTCCTAAACCAAGTGATGGCTCAAGACACCATATCAGCTTCCAGAGCCAGCTAATAATGCTGCTTCTTATAAAATGGCTAATTCCATGTGTTTCCAAAGGTCTCAGTTAGAAAGATTATAAAATGTAGCTATCACTGTCTCAGTGGACCAGTGATTGTATGAATATTGAAAGTCCAAATGAATAGCTATTTCTGACCACACCAATGGTGCACAAAGGAAAAGGTAATGATTGTGTGCATGAGTGTGTTTTAATGTATGTGCTCTGTGTGTGTCGAGCGTCTGTGGATTTAACCTTTGAACACATTCAAAAAGGCATTTGGTATTGCAGCTCTTTGAAACATGCATTATAGTCATAAATATTTATACTTAATTAGAAGATTTTAATTGCATTCAATTCCTAATTTCAGTAAGAATTACTCTTGTCCCAATCTTAATATCCTGAAGTATAAGTAATAGGCAGGGAACAATCTTTTGCAGGATCAGAAAGTAATGGCTTCCTCCTGTGCTGTGAGCTGTAGGCAAATTGGGTCAGCCTAATTACCTTCCAAGCCAGCTTCCAACAACCTTCTCTGCACCTTGTGATATAGTAACATGCTGGAGGGGACACAACTGTTCAAGAAATGTAACAGTTTCAGCCTTCTTCCCTCCAGATAACCTGAAAGATGAAAGACGACCATGGGATTGATTTTCCAGAAGGTTGCAATAATTAGGCCATATTCCTGAAGAATAATCTATCAGAAGATCGATGGACATTATTCATTCAAGGGGAGACAAAAAAAAATGTATTCGGTCTATAAGCACAGTCTGAACTTTTCCAGAAATATAACTGAACACAGAGAGTGAGGTAGGGGAATGTTTCATAGAAAGAATAGCATGGAACAGTTGTCAGATCCTAGAGATTCTGGACCAGCAGGTTCTGATAGCAGGGAGGCCTCTGGTCTGGTGACAGACACAGGTTTACTTGGATCCTGGAGGAGATTTGGCATGCTTGATTGCAAGTGGCAGCAGGCTAATGACCACACGGCTGGGTGGCTTGAGGGTGTCGGCAGGCACACATATGGTTTTCCCACCCTGTACAGCAGCAGCCAGCTTACAGCAAAAGGCAGACTTATATACTCATTAGAATAAAGGAGGCTGTATGTACCTTAGAATAAAGAGGCTGTATACCCAAAAGCAACACCTGGTTGCTCAGGGTTGCTGTGGTGGCTATTCTTGGGGCTCAATGTTCTGGGGCTCTGGGGTAAGATTAACTCCAAGGTTAACTAGTTGGCAGACTCCAGTGGAAGGGCCAGTCATGTACAGAGGGAGATGGGGAACCAGCCACCACCCCACCCTGATAAAGGTGCAAACAAGGAGGCAGAAAATCACAAGGCATTCTTGGCAACACATTGTCCAGTGACTAGAGAGATCTGATTGGTACCCCTGGCATAAAGAGGCAATGAGAGCTGAGGCAGGACAGAGAGGCTAGGCAAGTTAGGACGAAAAGGGCAGAGCAGGAGACAGTGCAGGCAGCCGCACTGGCTCAAGTGCAAATTTAATATAGAAAGTAACCCAGTTTGGGGAAGAGAAATCTGGCAAAAGTAGGGAAGACAAGTTGGAAGAGAGAGACTGGACACAGAGAAACATGCTAAGGAGACTTACTATAATCACCCTTTCAACATTCCAACAGCGACCATGTGTTAAGACAGAAAGGGATGCATTTGACAGAGGGAGTAAAGGGAGTAAAAGACTGTCCCATGGAAGAGGTATGGGACTTACTTTGGGTCACTCCAGAGAACAAATTAGGACCAGTGACAGAAGTGACATGAAGGCATGTTATGTAGCTTCCATGTAAAGACCACTTCAGGAATAATGACCATTGAGAAATAATGATACAGGTGGCTTTGCAAGGTAGTGAGCTCCCCGATGTTGGTAGGTCCTCGAGCACATTCTAAGAATCTCCAGAGTTTGTGACTAAATAAATAAACACATGATGGGGAGAGGCAGGAGACAGAGATAAAGATCTCTCATTTACCCAGAACCTCTATGATGCCAAGCACTTTGCACACGGCATGTGATCAGAAAATGAATAAATAGAACCAAGAACATGTCTGGTTTAAAAACTGCTTAGAATTACTATTTGCCTTTCTGATGGCTGAAGAAGATGCTTAGTTCCCCAGAATACAGCCCAACAGGGGCCTTGGTGGCATCCTGTGCTCCATAATGTTAAAAGTGACATAAATAGTGTGATGGGAGCAGGTTGAGATAAAACGTGGAAAAGCAAACCAAGATACCATTGCACATTTTGTTGAGGAAAGGATCCTAATAGAAAGAAGAGATGATAAAATGGAGGTAAGGGGGAAACTAACAAATTAAATGCTAATTATTTTGAATAATATTATTTTTATGAAGTTTTTACATAAGCCAGGTACTATCCTAGGCATGTTAAATGAATAATGCCATTTGCTCCTCACAGCCTCTGGTGAGGAGCTACCTGAACTGAGATTCGAAGAGTTTGGAAAATTACTTAAGGTCATGCGACCTGCAAAATTATGTAAAATCATCACTCCTGGTTCAAACAAGAGAATGAAGAATCCACATGGAATCTGGACAAGGACATTGGACTCCTAATCCAATAATTGGGGATCATACTTATGATCATCGCCCTCGGCAGCTCTGGGCTCCTCTCCTTCCCTCCATGATGGTGGTCAGGGGCCTTACTCACTCAGGTGACCTAGGGAACCCCCTCCTTCCAATATGAACACCTCCTTGCTCCAATAATAAGTTATACCAGTAGAAAAAGTTGTTCATTTGATGTCAGATATCCCAGGTTAAAATACAGACTCTTCAGAAGAACTAATACGATAGATAGGAATGAGCTTTCCAATCAGAGTTAGCAGGTTTCAGTTTGATTATTGGAAGAAAGGGATGAACACATAGCTGGGACTGAGTAAAAGGGGAGGATTGAAGGAGAAGCAAGAGGAGATGATCATTTATGGGTTATGATCCTAGGAGCCTTTATTGAGCCTTCTTGTCTGAGGAGAGGCCCAGCCCCATATTCCCATGACGACATGTACTCTGCCATCACAGCACCTTCACAACGTGTTGGAATGCATTATCTACTGACCCTCTGAATTCCCAGTAGACTTGAGCTGCCGAGACTTCAGCAGAAAAACTAAATAGCAGGGACTGGGTGCGTGCCTCACATTGCAATACTCCCAGCATCTCAGGCCTGCCTCGCAGTACATGCTCAGGAAGTATTTGACAAAGGGTGGAAGGAATGAATGAATGCAGGCACTGACTTGTTGACCACGGAGTTTTGCCTCAGAATGGCCTACTAAACACCCCTTACCAGGATGGTTGTGTATTTGTGTTGTTCCCATGTCAGTCATCAAATATTGGTGGAATTTTTTGTGTGTGTGCACCTATGTCAGCCATTTACCAACAATCTCTGGTAAATCTCTGTAAGGGTTCCACCTTACAGAAAGGCAGAAAGGCAAATTCACAGCAGAACCATCTGACATTTTAGTAGAGATACCCCAGCCACTGTACGTTCCTTATAGTAGATAAATATAGTCTCTTGTGTCAAAAGACCTATCTGAGCTTGAATTCTGTAAATACTACTGTCTAAAATATTCCCTTACTGAGCCTCAGTTTTCATTAGTAAAATTAAAATAATAATAGGAGTATGGTGAGAATTATATAAAATTACTTGCGTAGAGCATTTGGAATCTGGTAGGCACCTGGTAAATATTAAACCCCTCCCCTTTTCTTACTGAGTAGAAGAGTCAATTAACAAAAGAATTATCTCACTAAAATTCAGAGTTCTTAGACTCTACCATAGTGGGGAGGCTTCAGAGGTTAGGACCCAGTCCCATCACTTTATAGATGAGAAAGAGGTGCAAAGACAAGCAGCAGCCAGCCTAACATTGCGCCAGCGATTGATTATTAAGGCCAGCAAACCCAGCCCCTTATTACCACCCTGCTGCTCAATTTTCCCCTTTATGCTGCACTTGGAATTGCGACTTAAGGAGGCCCCACTTCCAGCTTTCACAGATGGCCCTTTCCATTTTTTCCAGGGGTATATGCCCTGTATAAATGTCAGCCTCCCTGAAGAGTCAGCTTGGACTGACTTCCTCACTCTGTCACCTCCTAACTGACTTCAAAAGGCAAACCAGACATGCAATTCCCAGAAGCTGGAGCTACTGGACAGTGCTTTTGCTCTGTTAGCCCTTCAGCTGACAAAAGTTCGCAAGCCTCTGTATATGTTAAGCTGTCTGGGATGGAACAAGGCAATTTGTGAAGTGGCACTGTCAGGGACAATAGCAGGTGATTGATTCTGTGAGAACGTGCTGAGGAAAGAGTACCAGCTGCCACTGGGCTCGGAAGCATCCATCATGTGACAAGGATTTTTTTCCAATCACCGTCTGGCATGGATTGTGGATATTTCATGGAATCCTTACTCACCTGGTCCTGTCCCTTCTTTCGGATATGAGAAACTGAGATCTAACAAGAGGAAAAGACTTACTCAGGGTCACATAGGAAATTAGGAGGGACAGAATAGCATAGGCAAGTTCAAGCATGTATGTACACCTACATCTACCACTCACTTGCTGTGTTAAAATCTCCCACCCATCATGTTTGCAAATTTATCCATTTCACCTAGTAATTCTGTTGAGTTTTGCTTGATACTAGTAAAGCTGTATTATAGAGAATTCAAATTAGTTGTAACTTTATGATAATTTTATAGAGACTCTCTTGATTCTTAAGGCTGGACATAAAATAATAGGTATTTGTAATTTTTGCTTTAATGTCTATTTGTTTGATTTTAACATAGTTACCTCTTTCTTGGAATATCTTCTTCTGTCCTTTTACTTTCAATCTTTCTGTGTCCTTCTGTTTTATTCATGTCTTTTATAATGAACATTTATCTGGATTTGTTGTTGTTTTAAAATATAACTTTACCATCCCTACCTTTTAATCTGTGAATTTAGTCTCTTTATATGTATTGTGATCATTGACATTTTATTTCCAACTTCTTATTTTCCTAAAGCACCTATTATGTATTTTTACAAATGGATATATTTAACATATATGGAAGTAATGGGGCACAGTAATAATTTGAAACATGTAAATCAAACATCCATGTTGTGAATTAGAGCATTAAGTATAGAAACCCTCTCAACTGTCTTCCCAGAAATGCTGTATGCATTTCTAAGCAATTGATTGTTCAGTTTTGCTTGATTTTCACCTTTATATTAATGGTGTCACACTGCATGTAGTTATTATGATTAATTTAACATTTTTGCTCAATACTTTGCTGCTGAGATTCATTATGTTATTGTTCATAGGTATTATATTGGTTTTAACTACTGCATATTATTTTGTGTATAAGTACTCCATAATTTATTCATCCATTCCCTACCTTGTCATCATTTGGGTGGTTTCCAATATTTTGCTGTTAAGAACTTTCTTGTGTATAATTCCTGAGAATCAAATGGAAGGGTTTCTCTAGGGCATATAGCTTAAAATGCAATTAACTTGAGTTTGCACATGTTCAACTCTTAAAGGTTAATGTCTATAAGACAATTGTTTCCTAAAGTGGATATACCATTTTATACAATGACTAGAAGTAAATAAGAGCTCAATGTACTTGCCAATACTTGGTGTTGTCAGACTTCTTTTTTACCTAACTAATAGATGTAAAATGCTATCTTGTGTGGTCTTAATTTGTGTTTCCTTGATGAAAGAGACAGTTGTTTTGAGCCATAGGAAGTGATCAGCTATGTACAATGCTGCTTCCAGCTGTAATGATTTAATGGGTCACCCCTCTTCGAGATACCTGCATTTCATTGTGGGACAACATCCTCACTCAAAGGAATGAATCTTGAATGGTGTGCAGTTAGCCTATCACAGGCCAGTGAAAGAGGGATTGACTGGGAAGAGGAACAGGCTCAAGGCACTCCCACATCCAGGGAGAACAAATTTACTGGTTTGCCCAGAAGTGACGGGTTTTCCTGGATGCAGAATTTTCATTTCAAAACCAGGAAAATCTCAGGCAAACCAAGATAAGTTGCTCACCTATCCATACTGCACATATAGATGCTCCCTCACCATGTTAGTCCTAGTCCTAGAACATATTCCATGTAAGGTGCACACAGCCCATAACAGACCTGGCATCAATAGGGCAGATGGCATTTTATATGCTGCTATCAGAAGCCACAATCTCACCTGAAAATACTGGCTCTATCGCTAGTCTGCTGGGAGAATCAGCCACATTATGTGGATGTGAAATCTGAGCTCTGCCCTTCCTGCACAAGGCCTGGGTACACACCAGGGCTCCTGATAGATGGCTCTGTGTAAAAGCAGACTTAATAGAACTCTTGCTAAAGGCAGAGTTTCAGGGAAGAAAGACAACAGGAACCCCTGTGGTCAATTGTTCTCCTTTGCAACAAGTTAGAACAGCACCAGCCAACACTCATGTCCGTGGTTTCTCACCTTGCAAATAAGTTTGATGTTCCCTGTGCACTGGGCTGGCTTCAACAGGAGCCCACGGGTACAGCTGTACTGGTTGTGAAAGTATTTTGGTACTGTCCTGCATTAGGTAAATTGTATAACACAATAAATAGTAGTAATAATAATAATAACAGCTAATTTGTAATATAAAAATCAAGTTTGTGTGGTTTATCTCAGGCACTGTACTTGTTTTTGATTTGGGCAGAAGACAGAATGGCAGGGGAGGGTCTGCTCCAGGTGCCCTTTACTTATTTCGGGCTTTTGGGTAGGAAAGAAAGGGTTTCAAAGCTGAGCCATGGAGAACCTATTTTGTAACTGCCTTCCCATGCCCAGCAGAAAGGGTTCTTCAGGTGGTCTGGAGCTTTGCCTCAATTAGCCATACAGCTCTTGGTGAGAGGCAGCCATTCCTATGTGAGGATGTGGACAAGGAATCTGCCTAGAACCCCATTAAATGGCCAGAGAATAAGTGTCTCAAGAAGTGGTGGGAGGATGCCTTTCTCAGTATCCCCTACATCCCTCCTGACTGGTCTCCAAATGCAGGAGCCTTGTGTCAGCCCCACCTTCCCCAGGTCAATTGCTTCCTCCTGCAGACCAGCCTCAGGGGGTGCCCAGTGACCCCAGACGGGAAAAGCACCTCACCTGCTCTGCAACCCCAATGCCCTCATCCTTTACTTCCTCTTGTTTCTTTCTCTTGTCAGCCTTGGCCCTACTTAGAAACTGTGCTCAAACTATTTGCTGCTTTACTAGCCAAAGTCATCATTGGGAGCTGATGAGACTGTCGAGTTTGGAAAACCTGAACCTGCCAATCAGGGCGATCTGAGAGGTGGGGCTGTGCACTGAATTGTGAGCAGAAATGAATCAATTGGGTGGAAGCTCATGTGGAGGGTGACTATAAGCCAAGAAGCAGAACCATTGGCCTTGAGCAGTGGTCCAGGTCCTCAGAGGTTTCCAAACAACCAGTCTGTGTGCCTGTAAGTAGCAAGGTTTTCTCTTCATGTGGTGAGGGATTTTTGTTGAAAAGTCTGTCTTTTATAGTCAACTTTTGCCCTTATTTCTTTTCTCTTGTTGAACTATGCTTTACTGAATGTGGTGAGGACAGTAGCTTATAGCTTTGTTTAATTGAGCTTAGCTTAGTTTACTTAGGTTAGTTTTAATGTCTGTATTTGGCACCATAAGTGATGAGGGAAAAAAACACCTCACATTTTATTTTTTAATTTGCCATGAAATACAGAAGTCTGTCAACCAGAGATCTTGAGGGTTTGGGGAAAAGAGTCCCGAAGTTGGGTTCACCAGGCTGAAGCCATTTTCAAGACACCAACTGTGTGCCAGGTGCTGTGCGAGGTCAGGGGCAGGTGTGTCCATCCTCCAGCAGATAGATCCTCACTGTGGAGTGTGATGCACCCTCCTTTCAGGCTCTCAGAACTTGAGGTCAAGAGGCCCTGGATTCAGCCAACCAACTCTCCTGGTGCCCTATATGATTATGAGATCTGTAGCCTATTGATTTGACCAACACCAATATCCAAGTCATATTCTAAGGAAGAAATATGCTAGTAGTCATATTTCTCCCTTAGAACGATTTATAAGTCAGATTCCTGAAAAATTGGTTAGTTAGCATGCTAGTGCCTCCAAAGCTATGCATGTTAACAAATGAAGGTTCTGGGCCTCAAGGACTGGGGTAGGCCCTACACCAGAGAAAACTTACCAAGATAAATGCCCTTTGTCTCTTTGATGTCTCAAACAGCCTTTTGGGGGTCCCAACCAGCAAGCTATTCCCAGGGACACCTTTCTGCACCAAACATACTGATTTTCTTTTAAAATGCAACAAAATTCCCTGGTGAATTTGTCTCTGAGAAGGCTCTTGGGTGACTGTCCTAAACAAAATGCCATTAAAACTTGAGCTGTTTTAAGCTAATGAATTTGGGCTCCCTCTTAGAGCACGTTTTCTTCACATTTGGGAAGAGCCACCTGCCTCATAATACCTGAGTCACTTGTTAAAATTCCTATTCCCAGGCCCCTTCAGAATCTCTGTGGTAGGGCCCAGGAGTCAGTATTTTAAAAGCATGCCTACAGTTAGAAGGGAAGGGATGGGTGTGGATGGAAAAGGTGAAAAGGAATAAGAGACACAGTTATAAAATGAGTAAGTCACAGAAACGTAATGTGCAGCCTGAAGACATAGTAAATAATATCATAATAACTTTGTATGGTGGCAGATGGTTAATAGGACTATCATGGTGATCACATCGTAAGGTAAATGTTGAATCATTCTGTTGTACACCTGAAAATAATATAATATTTTATGTCAGCTATACTTTAATTTTAAAAACATCATGCCCACAGCTTTTTTTTTTTTTTTTTTTTTTTTTTTTTAAGGAAAATATCCTGCTTGAGAACAGCTGCCACAGAGAAGTGCTCAGATGGTGGGAGAAAAAATCTCTTGTCCTTCTCCTTCTAGACCCAGGGTGCTGCCTTCTTTTTTATCCTTAAAAACATTTTTTGTTGTTATTATTGTCAAGTTGGCAACACTATCTGTTTTCACCAGAGAAACTCAGAGTTTGGAGGAAACCTGGGTTGTCTTCAGTCGTTCAGGCTACTGTAACCATGTACCACAGGCTGGGTGGCTTAAACAAGGACATCTGTTTCTCTCAGTTTTGGGGGCTGGGAAGTACAAGGTTAAGGTGTCAGCTAGTTCCATTCCTGATCAGAACCCTCTTCCTTGTTTGGAGATGGCTGCCTTCAGGCTGTATCCTCACAAGTCTCTTCTTTTGAGGGCACAAATCCCATCATGATGGCTCCATCCTCATAATCTAATTACTTCTTAAAGGCCTCATACCTCCTCGGGCTATCCAATTGGGGGTTAGAGTTTTAACATGTGAGTTTGGATACAAGTGTTCAATCCACAGCAGGAGTTTTTCTGAAGAGTCATAGACAACAAAGGGCTCTTGAGATGGGAAGTTCCCTGGTTCCTTTCCTATCTTGATACTCTGGGACTAGACAGAAGGGAAAGCAAAGAGTGATCTGCTCCATCCATCTGCCCAAAGTTCCTTCAGGTGGGGGCACTGGCACCCATAGGCCTCTGCTTAATGAAAACAAACTCAGCAGAGCACAAGTCCTTGTGACTGGATGAACCAGGAGGGCTTACCTGAACAGTGTCACAGTGAGGAAAGATATGTGACTTCATAGACATAAGGCTGCTAAACCATCTCTTAACCCTTCAAGGCTCAACTTACTCCTCTAGTCTGCCGCACTCTGGGGCCTCTGGGGAGACCATTTTTATAGCATAAAGTCAGAATGGTAGAGTGGGAAAAGAAATAAAGATCTGGATTAAAATCCCAGCTCTAATCACATCCCAGGGAACCTTTTGAACCTCAAATTTAATTGCAAAATTGAGATCATGAAACCGCACCCTCACAGGATTGGTGTGGGCTTTTAATAGGGGTAATACGTGATCATTTTTAGACTCCATCTGGTGCCAAATCAAAGGTTGCTAAATAAATGAGTTCCCCAAGGCATTGTTCCCATAGTTCCCATGATCTCCATGACCCATGTCCAACTGCAGCTTTTCCACCTCATGTCCCCCTGTATTTTCTCCCGTCTCATACCTGGATCTCCTGGGAATGCTAGCAAAAGTCAGGAAACCGTGCTGACATGGCCCTATTAGCTCATGCTACTTGGCAACCTTCCAGCACTTTTCTTACTGACATCATCTGCTGCCTTCCTGTGGCCAGTGTCTCAAGTTCTCATCCTGCTGGGCATCCTTGACTCAGCCGATGACTCCTGGCAACCTCATTAAGAGACAGAAAGGAGACCCTTTCTTTCCTGCCTTCCTTCTCTCTCCCCCTCTGCACATGCTGCACCCTCTTCCTGCTCCTTCTGAGATTTCCTTAGCTAACCACCTCCTTACAATGCCACTAAATCCTTGTCTTTTACCCACAAATCCATGCAGTGCTCTCCCCAGACTAAACAGTGCCTGTGCCCCCCCCTCCCAGCACAAACATTTATGCTATGCTTGCTGTAGTTATTTTTCTCATTGACATACTTCTTTGTTCTTGCTTTCTGCTTTTCGTTCCTGTCCTGACACTGTAATTGCTCATAAATGACCTCATCATTGTCAATTCTAATGGGCTGTTCTCAATTCTTGAACAATGTGGGTAAGAACATAAGAAAAGGCAAAGTGGAAAGAGCAGGAGTGAACATTTCCTGAGTAGCCACTATGTTCCAAACATAAATCTGGTCACTGAGTTAACTAGTAAGAATGCAGGGTGAGGATTATATAACATAGGGCTTGAAATGCCCTGTTTAAAAGTTTGTGCTTAACCTGGTAGGCAGCGAGGGCATTTCTATCAATGGTCAGAGCTGGGTTTTGGAAAACTTAATCTGTGGTTGATTAGGTAAGGAATGGAGAAGAGAGATACTTGAGGCCTCTGTATTCTAGGAGCTTGCAGATGACTTAGAAGAGAAAGCTAATGTGCATGAAATGGAAATGAAGACCTGGACAAGGCACAAGTAATCAAAAACTAAGTATATATGAAGTGGTCTGGGAGATTAGAAGAACAGGAGAGATTATGAAGACCAGACTGGTCCAGAGAAGCTCCCAGCAGCAGGAGACAACATCTTGAAGATGGGTAGGAATTGAGTTGGTGCCAGAAGAAAGGAAAGCATTAAGTCCACTGAAGGCACAGTGCTGGCCTGTGCTGCTTTCCTTTGTAATGGTTGTAACTCAGTCCCTTCTCTTTGCAGTGCAGTGGAGCAGGGGTCAACAAATGCTAAGAGCCAGAGAGTAAATATTTTATGTTTTGCAAGTCCTATAGTCTCTGTTGCAACCCACTCAGCCAATGGCTGACCCCACTCAGCCATTGAAGTAGGAAAGCAGCCACAGACAATAATTAAATGAATGGGCATGGCTGCTCAAGAAAATTTTACTTATGAAAACTGAAATTTAAATTTCATATAATTTATCAAATTATGAAATAATATTCTTATTTTGATTGTTTTGCTCATTTAAAAATTTGGAAACCATTCTTATCTCATGAACCAAAATAAAAACAGGTGGTGAGCTGATTTAACCTGTGGGTGATGTGGTCCCTGAAAGGGGGTGGTGTGGGACCTGTGGAGTCAGGAGACCTGGGTTCATGTGTGAAACCAGCATCCCTACTCACCAGATGTGCAGCTATGCACAAATTATTATTTACTCTCTACATCTCAGCTTCCTCAAGTTTAAAGCGGAGGTAAAAACAGCAGCATCCATCTTCTCTGGTTGTTGTGAGGATTAAATGAGTAGGAAGTCTTGAATGGATGCAACTCACCCAGAGACACACAGGGAGGAGTGACAGTACAGAAAACAAATGTGGGGAAAACTTGAGGTTTAGAGTTGTGAAACTGAGGGACTAGTTCAAGGTCTGCTACATGACCTTTGGAGGGCAGTTTCATCTTATGTAGAGTAGGAATGATTTTACTCACTCTGTAAGATTGGTGTAGTGGGTGGGGAATGACATCATAAATACAACGCATTTGGAAAAGTTAACAAAGCTCTCTACCACCCACTGCCCAGACTTTGATCTTGTATACTATTCTCCAAAAAAAAGGAACCATGGCTCCTTGGAAAATGACTGATTTAAGGACAGAGCCAATGAATTCTCAAGATAAGCCTTTTATTCCTAGAAATGAAAAAAAGAGCTAAAAATACACATACATGCAATGTTAGTGTACAATAATACACATACAAGCAATTGAAAGAGCTTCCAATGGCCAAAGCTGGGCCAATTAAAGTAAAAATTTTAAAGTAGTATTTTATTATGATCCACAGCATATAATAAATATACAGGAATCCATATTGATATATACATATAGGATTGAATAAATAAATAAGCAATGGAGAAATGCAAATCTCCCATGCAGAAGAATTTCAAGTAATTTATACAGAAACTCTACCTTCAGGATGGGGAGCATAACCACCTAATCCTTAAGTGTGGACTGTGCACAGTGTTTTTCTTCCAAAGAGTATAGCATGGAATAGTGACTGGGATGGTGAGAGGAATAGCTTTAGAGTGGATAAATCTGGTAAATGCCACTAAGGTTGGTCAATCGAGGTCAACACCAACAGTGAGAAGCCATAGAGCATGTACCCTTGATATGATGTGATGAGAATGACACCCCACCTCTGTGGTCACACACACACACACACACACACACACCAAAAACAAAACAAAACAAAACAAAACAAAAAACATATCTTCAGTTAATCAGGAAAAGACATATTTAGAGAAATTTCAGCTAAGGGTCACACTGCAAAATACCTGACCTATAGTCTCATAATTGTCAAAGAAAGTCTCTGGGAAACTGTGACTGGGATCCTGGAAAAGTAAAACAACATTAAATAAATATGAAGAATAACTGAATAAAATATGGACTTTAGTTAATGATAATGTCTTGATATTGGTTCATTAATTGTAACAAATGCACCGTACTAATAAGTTGTTAATAGTGAGGGAAACCGCTGTGAAGTATGTGGGTACTCTCTGTATATCTTTGTAATATTCTTTAAGTCTCATACTATTCTAAGATAAAGTATTTTTAACTCTATATTAATAAATATTTATATATTCAAAATTTAAAACATATGTACTACGCAAATGGCACCCCTTCTTATACAGTTTTATAATCTTTTCCACCTAAGACAATGCTAATCTCTACAAAATAGAATTCTTGGGCTAGTTACTCTTTGTCAGGGTGAACTGCATTACACAACTTGTGAGTGTTATTTTTCTAAATCCTCAGCTGAGGATATGTTAATTGCTTTTTGAGAGAGAGAGAAATACCAATGTGAGAGAAAAACATCAATTGGTTGCCTTTCATATGCACCTCGAACAGGGATCAAACCTGTATAACCTAAGTATGTGCCCTGATTGGGGATCGAGCCCATAATCTTTTGGTGTATGGGATGATACTCCAATCCACTGAGTCACCTGGCCAGGGCTCCAACAGTGTTATTGAATCAATAAGTCTCTGTGAACGGTGTCCTGGAGTTGGCTGAGTACTGTAGGGCATAATCACTTTGTAATCTTTGTACCTGAATTTTATTATCCACAAAGCAGAGATTTCCCTTGGGAGATATGAATCAGTCAATATGTGTAAATAAAGTATTTAGAATGGTTCCTGGCATATATGGTGGTGGTGGTGATGGTGATAATGTTAATGATGATGATGACGATGATGATGATGATGATGATTTGGAAGCCCATCCTTAGACGTATCTATCTAACCCCTTTAAGGACCATAATAGGGCTGCTATTTAGTTAATTAATGAAAAGCACATGAATACGCCTCACATCATTTTCAGCCTGGGCTCTATAACTAGGATTATCACCATGCAGGATTTCCATTTTAACTAAGATGCCATCTCTACTAAGCCTCTCTTCTTTCTAAACACAGTGATTGTTTTGGGGCTAGGAGTCCTTACTAAAAGAAGGGGCAACCAGACTGGGCCCAAGGCTGTGGCTAGAGGCATCCCTTACCTTCACATCCACTCCCATCTGTATGTCCTGCCTATTCTGTCTACAAATCATACCCTGAATTTTCCCAGCTCTCTCCAGCCAAGCTGTGCCCAGTGATGGTCAAGTTTATGTGTCATCTCAAATGGGCTACTAGTCAAACACTAGTTCAGATGTGGCTGTGAAGGTATTTTGTAGATGTGATTAGCATTTATGATGAGTTGACTTTAAGAAAAGCAAGTTACCCTCTATGATGTGGGTGAGCCTCATCCAATCAGTTGAAGGCATTAAGAGCAAAAGCTGATGTTCTCTCAAGAGAAAAAAGTCTGCTTAAGGCTGCAACATCAATACTACCTTGAGTTTTCAGCCTGCCTCTTGCCCTACAGGTTCTAGATTCATCAACCATCACAACTGTGTGAGTAAACTCCTTAAAATCAATCTATCTACACACACACACACACACACACACACACACACACACAATGTCCTGTCAGTGCTGTTTCTCTGGAGAACCCTGACCAAGATGGCCATGTAGCTCCAGACTCTATGTACTGTCTTGCACAGAAGAAAGTGCAATCTCTTACCTGAGTCCAGCTTTGCAAGTCTAACACTACCTGCAAGTCCCTTTAGTGACTTACTTTGGCACCTCAAGTGAAGGTCTAGGTCCTGAGAGCATGACTGGTAGGACCCTACACACTGTGGTCCCTGCCCACATCTCACAGCCCTTCACCCCTACACTCCAGCTACACAAGCCTTCTCTTGGCTCCTCCTTCATGTTCAGCTCATTCAGACCTCTAGGCCTCGTGTCAGTTCTTGTCTCTGCGCAGGCCATCCACCCTTCACATGGCTGCCTCGACCTTCAGGTCACCTCAACAGAGAGTCTTTGAGTGTGAATTCTAGTTTCTCTACCACCACCTCCATTTGGTTGCTTTATGCACATAACACATTTATGATTTTTATATTTACTTGGTGGTATATTTGTTTATAACCTGTCTTACCCACTATACTTTAAGCATCTCAAGGGCAGGATTCATGTCCTTCTTATTCACCACTATATTCCCGAATTGTAGCACAAAGTTGAGATTCATGAACAGTTTGGTGGCTGAAAGCATGGGACCTAGAGGCAGCTTTATGGCTCTGTCTTTCACATGTTCCTGTCCATAACTGAAGGTGCTACCTCAGCAAAGGCTGGCCTCCAGCCTGAACAGGTGACTTTGCTGACAATATACCAGCTGACAATGCAGCCCTTATAAAGCTAAAGTCTTTTGTACTTCATCATTCATTATCTAAGCAGAGCCACATTCAGCAAGCCTGGTTTAATAGGCAAAAGTAATAAAAGAGAAACTCCATTAAAAATACCCAAAACAATTGTTCACAGCATAATTCTCTGTCTCTGCTTGCCTCTTCTTCTCATACCCCACTGCTGCTGCCCTCCTACCCTCCTCAACCAAAACCTCCTTTCCATATCTAGTCCACAGGGATTTTTTTAATTTTATTGTTGTTGTATTACATCCATCCCCTTTTTGCTCCCCTCTGTCCCCCTCCCCACCCACCCATTCCCCACAAAGTCAATCCCACCTGTTGTCCATGTCCATGGTTCCTTTATACTAGGTTCTTATCTAAACTGCTCCCTTCCACAAAGATTTTTTTGTCTCTATTGTATAGACTACCTTGGCTTTTCTTTCATCCATAAAGACCCCTTTTTTGTAAGAGGAAAAGACTGCATAAAAGATGGTTCGGAAATTACTAGATTCTCTTTGACCAGCTTGGGATGTACAAGAATCTGTCAACATCCCAACGTTAAAAATGTTTGCCTTCTTGCATATGATTCACAGTAGACTTCAAATTGATTAATGGAACCTCCTTGAAATTTTCTTGTGAGATGTAAATTGCATTGCTCAATCTGCTAATGGAAACTGTAGACTGGCAGCCCATGTGCCTCACTGCATAAATGGTCTATTGTCTGCACTGAGAAACTTTTGACTGAGGAACAGAAAGTGACATGTTTGTTTTTCTCACATATTTCAGCCACCTGAAGGTTTCTTTGGGCTCAGGGTTCAAGACAGGAAAAGGCTGTAGAAATACAAGAAAGAAACCCAAATGTAAACTGGAATCCAAGACTTGGCCACATTCCAAGTCACCTATGTAAATAGAATTGAGGTCTGGGTCTGATAGTTTAAGCAAGTTATTTTTCAATAAATTATCTGCTGTTATTAAATGCTGTGGGTAATTTTTATGCTTGATGTATGTGTTCATTCTTGAAAAACGGTGGTTTCCCTGCTCTGAATGGCATTTATCCATTCTTTTTCTGAGCTCATCTGAGCAGTAAGATGAAGAAACACAAAGGATTGAAATGAGAAAAGAACAGATCTGTTTTGTAGTCCCATTTCAAACCTGAGTGATTTCAACAAGGCAATTACCTTCCCTGTACCTTAGTTTTTCCATTTAAAACAAGGTTAGCAGTTTCTGTCTGTTACCACAAGTCCCAGAGATGATGAAATAGTCAAATCCACTTTCCAGAAACACCCTGACACCACAGCACATAGAAAATGTGCAATTTCTACATCAACAAGCCAAACAACTGTGTAGGTTGCACCTCACTTGATACCAGATCTCATCAGAAGATTTCATCAAAAGAAAAGATGGCCACTGCCTGGCCATTTATTAGTGGGTGCTGTGCTAAGATTTGCCTTGTGTGGAGGAAATACTTTCAGTGCACATCAGGGAGCTGGTTGCTCAGCGTGAGGGCCATGAATCTGGGCACTGTATCCAGACTGAGGGGCAAGTATGGTTATTAGTATTGTGACTAGAACTGTTTTTGATTATTTTAAGTGGTTTTTCAGACCCCAGGGACTAGGAGAAGTATAAAACCAACCAATACTCATGTCTATGCTTCTATTTATATTAGGAAATGCTTACTAATATCAACACCAATAGAAGCAGTTTTTAAACAATGCCTTACCAAAAATAATTGTATTTTAAATGCCCAGAAGAATAACAAAGTACAAGTTTCCTGTATCTGAGCTCTCTCCTCTCAGAGTTCATCACAGCCTGCAGCAACCAAGAAAGAAGCTCATCCCAGACCTGTCCCTGGCTGCTCATCCATGGACCAAGGGGTCCAATGCCTTGACCAGTCAACTACCCCCACCTCAAACAGAGCCTAACACAAGAGAGTTAACTCTTACAGAGATTACCTGTAAGAGTTAAGGGTGGGTGAGCTTTATCAGCAAAACACTTATCAGTGCCCACTAATAATCAGGAAAACAGGTAACAGACAAAATGCAGTCTTGTTCTCAAAGGGTTGTAATAATCCAAGGAGGTTCGCAAAGATCATGCTGCATTGGTAAAGACTGGACCAAGGTACCTATTGGAAAACATCATGGTAATGATAGTAAAACAGTAAGAAATCAGGGGTGCGATATGCAGAGTACAATGCACACAAGCACATAAAATGCATGCTGCCTTATTGCTAGGGAGTGCCAGTAGCCTAAATGAAGTATGTTTTGATGGGCCCAGGCGCCAGCTGCAGTTTGGCGCCACCTGGTGTCTGTTCAGACTTCACTATCTGGCCCGGTGACAGGTTGGAACTTCCAGAACTTCTATGGGGATTTCATGATTTGATATCATCTAACAGACTGGAAAGATTGACTAAGGAGCAGAATGCAGATTCAGGGACTGCCTTACTGTCTCCTTAATTCTGAAAACAAGGTCTCTTTCTTCATCACATTCCCTATACGATCCACCACAGGAACCCTGTGATCACCACGATGGTCTGGCCAGCCCACTTGGCTCCAGTTCTATTCCTTCTCATGTCTTCAAAGCCACAGTGACATGGACTTGTTGGCTGAGGTATTTTGTACAGGAGATTTGGGGTGGGATTCGAAAAATCAGAGAATTACAGTATAGGGTAGGATCATACTGTCTTTGAATTTACTCTCAGGTATATACTGACTATGTTCTTTTACAAGTCTCTGTTTTCAACCCTGGGGACTCAAGATCGCTCTCTCTCTCTCTCTCCCCTCCCCACCCCCCTCTCTCTCATTACCTGTACTCTTAATATTTTTTTCCTTACAGAAACCAATTTATCATTTTTACCCCACTCAAAGTTATGTTTCTAGCCTATCTTGCCTTATCCCAAAATAAAACAACATCCTTAGCCAATCCAACCATCTAATTTCTTTTTCTGTCTTAGCAATACAAAGCCTGTGAAAGCTTTATAATTCAGAGTTTGTTTTTTCTTGAACACATCCACCAAATAAAATTTCCAAGCAAGAGTGTTAGCCACCTGCCTCTGCCTACAATTCTGCCTGCCCCTTAAGCAGACTGGTAGGTGAGGGAGCTGACTGTCTTGCTGCTGGAGTCCAGTGTTTGAATGCCTCTTGTTAGAGCAGTTCCAAACTCTAGAGCCTATCCTGGCAATGCATCCTTCTGAGGACCTTTGTTTTCGCCTGAGAAAGCTGATTAAGAAAGCATCTGGCCCTGATAGGTATGACCCGGTTTGTTGGAGCATTGCCCAGTACACTGAAAGACTGTGGGTTCAATCTCCAGACCAGGTACATATGCAAAGCAACCAATCGATGTTTCTCCCCGACATTGATGTCTCTCTCTCCCTTCCTCCTTCCCTGCCCCCATCTTTTCTCTCTAAGAGCAATGAAAAAAATATCCTCAGGTGAGTATTTTAAAAAGTCTGAAGCAAAGACATAAGGCCCTAGGCAGATCAATAGCATCCACTGTTAAACTTTAACATGAAAATCCATGCTGAGATGTGCCAGCGAATTTACCATCTCACATCTTCCAGGAAGCTGCAAGCCTGGCTACAAATAAGTGAATCCATCCCCTGACCCTCTTTTTAAGAAATGTGCAGATCTGAAGCTTTTTTTTTTTTTTTTTTGGAACTGAGTAAAATAATAAACCATTTGTGCTGCCATAGATAAAATATATATATACCACAAAGACACAAAAATTGAGTTGTGCAGAGCTGGCACTAGAAATAAGGAAGAGATCAAGGAAGCAGAACAAAAGCCCAGAAACAGAGTCAAGTATATACATGATGTATGAGGTACAAGTGCAAATTTCAAATCAGTGAGGAGAGGATGGCATATTGGAAAATTATAAATTATTGTTAGAGAAAAAATGTGAAGACTTTTCTCACAGAACTCACCAAAATAAATCCCTGAGGGACTAAATAGTTAAGTGCAAATAATCAAATAAATAAGCAGGGGAAAACTAGGAGAATGTTTTCATATTTTGGATATTGAAAAAGCCATTCTAAGTATAATATGATAGAAGCCATAAAGAAGTCTTATAAATTAATAAGAACAATGTGAGTATCCTCAATGTAAATTGAATAAATCATACAAGTGGGCAAGTCACAAAAGAAGAAATGATGATGACTAAATAATGTAATTATAAATTTTCAATTTACAGTGAATCAAGAATATTAAATGTAAAGTAGGGAAGCTATCATGTCATAAGCTATCATGTCAAACTAAAACCCAGAGCAGTCATGCAGAGAAAAGAGCAATTTTATAAAGTGCTGCTGGTAGTATAAATTGGCATATATTTTCTCTAAAGTGACAATATACACCAAACCCTTAAAGACACTAATTTCAACTGATTAATTCTTGGCAAATAAGAATGAAAACAAAAACATATATTTGAACGTCATAATTATAGCACTAATTTAATATCAAAACACAGTAAATAACTCAAACGTCCAAACTAAGAGAGTAGTTAAATAATTTCCATAAAACAGAATATTATAGTCATTAGAAATGTTATAGAAATATATTTATTGACATAAAAGAAAAGTTGTAACACGGTGTTAAGTTTTTAAAGTAATCTAAAATATGCTTGTGTATGTATAAATATTAGGTCTGTGCATAAAGATAAAGGTAATTTTATTAGAATTTGTTTCTAAGTGACGGGATTATGGGAATTTTTGAAGACTTTCTTTAAAGGCTTGTTTGTCATTTCAAACCCACAACAAATAGATACAGAACTTATAGTGAGAGAGCTATTGCCTGAAAAATGAAGTAAGAAATGCTCTGGCCTCCAGGCTCTGCGCCTACAGGACTTGTGAGCTGGCAGACGTGGGCACAAGGCTTCGGAGGAGCAGGCTTTGCAGGGACAGGGGATGGGCCAGGTGACAATCCCAATGTCCTTCAGGGCCAGGGATGATGGCTTTCTATTAAATACAGTATTTCCGTGGTGCCAGTTTTGTGAAGGAGATTAAAGAAGAACACCAAGGACAATATCATCCAAGCAAGCAGATAAAATATAAAAAGAAGCCCGGACAACACAGCAAAACTGACGCCAACTGCAGAGATTGTGCTTCATTTCCGGTCCTGTCCACCTGGGGGCGCTGTGCCGACCGCCAGGAGGCCACACGGTGGGGAGGAGGGGATTGTTGTGGACCCAGTTTTCCCATGAATTAAACTGCGCATGAGCAGTCTGTCTTGATTGGTCACCCATCCCGCAAGAGACTGACGGGGGGACCGGGGGCATTTCTGCCCACGGTTTATGTCTGGACGCAGGGATCTTGACCCTTCCCTGAAGAACAGAGAGGAAGACTTGCACGCAGGTCACCATCACCCAGGGTGGAATCGATGAAGAGCAGAAGATGGTTCCGAGGGCTTCCCTCCCAACCTTTTCCCACACCCACAGATGTCCCTCAGCTGCTGCTCCCCTTCTTCTCATGATTTGAGGATACCTGGAGATCTAAATCTAGGTCTCCAGCCCAGGCCTTTTGTCCCAGCTCCAGCCATCCAACTAGCTGCCTGACCTCAGGGTCTGCATGGCCAAAAATCATGCAGCAAGCCTGCTCCTCCTCCCGGGTCCCATACTGGCAGCTGTGGGCCTGACTCTCCTCCATTCGCAGAGGCCAGAAATCCAGGTAACCTGCTCCATCAGCAGCCAGCATTTCCTCTCAGCCACAGCGCCCATTGACGCCCTTCCCTTCTTCCCCATCCATGCAGTCTGGCTGGGCTGTAGCTCAAGTCATTGTCCCTTCCTGCCTGGGTCCCCCACAGCATCCTAAAGGTTAGCCTTTCCCACCTCCGTCCGTGCCCCACCATGGCCAGAGCACAAATATTCGTCCAGATTATTTCCCTGTTTAAAACTACTTCATGGTTTCCCATCAACTTCACAATGAATTACAAACTCTTCAGCCTGTGATAAAATGCCATTCATGATTTGGATCCTGTCCACCCTTCTGGCCAAGACTCCTCACACTTCTCACACAGCCCTGTTCCATTCAGTCCAAACCACATCACAACACCATCTTTCTGCCAGGATCTTCCCTCATACCTTTCATTCGCTATTTTCCTTACCTGTAGCACCTGCATCCTGACAAATCAGGGGCTGGCCTAGCCGCACACCTCCAGGAAGCTTCCGCGATCAGCGTGATTAAGAGTCTCACTTCTGAATTCTCATGACTCTATTTACATAGTCACAAAGCACCTGTTGTATTCAGGGTAATTTTTAAGTTTTTATATATTTATACATATTTTTTATATATTCTTATAAAGGCCCCTGATATCTCTCTCATCAGTATCTCCACTTTTCTGAAGAGGTACCTACTGTTGATTGCTTCTCTGTCCCCACCACAGGCTAAACCCCTGGGAAAAAAACAAAGGTAGGGGCTCCCCTCTTTGTCCCAAGTCCCAAGCACAGGGCCAGGTATATAATTATTAGTTAGTAGGTCACCCCCAACAGGACTGTTGGGGTTTGGGGATTTGGCTCTAAAGTATGAAAGTAAAAGTGAATCAAAAAATATATGGGTTTTTTAATTAGTGTTTTTAATCATGTTTTGTTGTTATTCTATTATAGTTGTCTCAGTTTTTCCCCCTTTGCCCTCCTCCAACCCCAACTCCCACAGTCAATTCCCACACTGTTGTCCATGTCTGTGGGTCAGTCATACATGTTTTTGTTTAGTCCCTTCCCCTTCTTTCTGCCTTTATCCCCCTCCCCTCTGGTCACTTTTGTCTGCTCCATGTTTCCATGCCTGTTGTTCTATTTTGTTTATTAGTTTATATTGTTCATTATATTCCTCTTATAGGTAGATTGTATAGTATTTGTCTGTCACTGACTAGTTTATTTCAGTTAGCATAATATTCTCTAGTTCCATTCATGTTATCACAAAGGGTAGGAGTCCCTTCCTTCTTTCTGCTGAATAATATTCCATTGTGTAAACATACTGTAGATTTTTTATCCACTCCTTTATTGATGGGCAGTTAGACTGTTTTCAGGACTTGGCTATTGGAAATAGCACTACTATGAACATAGGGGTGCATAGGTTCTTTTGAATTAGTCACTCCAGATTCTTAGGGTTTATTTCCAGCAGTGGAATTGCTAGGTCAAAAAGCAGTTTCATTTTTAGTTTTTTGAGGAAATTCCGTACTGTTTTTCACAGTGGCTGCACCATTCTGCATTCCCACCAACAGTGCACTAGGTTTCCCTTTTCTCCACACACTTGCCAGCACTTGTTGTTTATTGATTTATTAATGATGGCCATTCTGACAGGTATGATATGGTGCCTCATTATGGTTTGTTTTGTTTATTTGTTTGTTTGTTTGTTTTTAATTTAATGTTATTGTTGTTGTATTATATCCATTTGCTCCCCTCTGTCCCCTTCCCCACCCACCCACTCCCCAACAAAGTCAATCCCACATGTTGTCCATGTCCTTGGTTCTTCCATCTTGTGGTTTTCATTTGCATCTCTCTGATGGCTGATGATGTTTAGCATCGTTTCATATGTCTATGGTCCCTCTGTGTGTCCCCCTTGGAGAAGTTTCTGTTTAGATCCTTTGCCTGTTTTTGATTGGATCATTTGTCTTCCTGATATTGAGTCATAGAAGTTCTTTTTATATTTTGGAGATGAACCCCTTCTCTGATGTACCATTGACAAATATGTTCTCCCATACATTCTGTTCCCTTTTCATTTTGAGAATGGTTTCTTTGGCTGTGCAGAAGCTTTTTAGTTTGATGTAGTCCCATTTGTTTATTTGTTCCTTTATTTTCCTTGCCCTAGGAGACATATCAGTAAAAATATTGCTACATAGGATATCTGAGATTTTACTGCCAATGTTTTCCTCTAGGAATTTTATGGTCTCACAACTTATTTTTAAGTCTTTTATCAATTTTGAGCTTATTCTAGTGTATGGTGTAAATTGGTGGTCTAGTTTCATTCTTTTGCATGTATAGTCTAGTTCTCCCAACATCATTTATTGAAGAAACTATCTTTCCTCCATTGTATATCCATGTCCTCTTTGTCAAATATTAATTGACTATAGAGAAATGGGTTTATTTCTGGGCTCTGTATTCTGTTTCATTTATCTATGTGTCTGTTCTTACACCAGTAGCATACTGTTTTTATTATGGTAGCCTTATAGCATAGTTTGATATCAGTGTTGTAATCCTTCTTTCTTAAAATACAGAGACTATTTGGTGTCTTTTTGGGTACCACATAAACTTTTGAAATATTTGTTCTAGATTTGTGAAATATGCCATGTATTTTAATAGGAATTGAGAACTCAAGAAAAAGAGGGAAGGTTATGACACATTTATATTGAAGAGAGGGCTTATGCCCTAAATAGGGACTGGAATTACATTAATTTGCTTAAGCATCCCTGTAATAGCTGAAATCTCCCACCACGGCCAATAAACAAAATTATCCACTGAAAACCAATATATAAACCCAGCAAAACTGAGCTGTCTTACAGAGGAAAGGTGGGGATCCCAGAGCTTTGCCCTCTTGGCCTCCTTCCCGTACTCCCTGGCACCTAGGGTCTCCATAAAGTTCATTAGAAGATACCCTAGATACTATTTAATAAATGTATCTATACTCACTTCAAATGCTGAGGATTATTTCAGAAACTGGAAGTGCTGATGCTCAAATGATGAGGTGACTCCAAACTAGAGAGCCTTAAGTGAGCCTGGATTAGTGAGCATTAAGGTATTTAGGCCTCAAGGATGGGATAATCTGCAGGACTTGGGGCTACAGCAGTTTATATTCAACAAGTTTATGCTGTAAAATGTGTCAAGCCTGATTCACTGCTTAGAGGAATAAACTAGAAGAAACAAAGACATGAAGCTGTTGCACGCACCTTCCTCTGAAAGTACTGATAAGTACATTGGCAGGATTTGGTAATCAAAATCAGTCTCATCAAGTTGTCCCTTCTGTCACTATCACTTGCAGTCACTCCTGATGCTTTCTCTGGCTCATTTCTGGTGCATTTCTGACCACTGATTTCTTCTCCCAGGGCAGATATTAATTTTGAGAACTGCTAAAATTATGCCAAAAAAATGCATGGACCCATACAAAATAAGTTTACACTAGGTTAATTGACCAGCTCTCTAAAATAATAATTTTGGCAAAAAAAAAAAAAAAAAGCAGAGTAACTTCCAGTTAACCACAAAGATATGATTAAAATTTCATTAAAAACAGTGTCAAGGGGTTATTTCTTTTCTTTCCTTTTATTTTTGAAACTCTTGCATATTATCACATTTTTAATTTATTTTTTATTGATTTATTATTGTGGTATTACAGTTATTTAATTTTTCCCCCATTGCTCTCCTCTATTCCCTTCCCCTCCTCTCCCCCAGTCAATCCCCACCTCCTGTTAATGTCCCTGGATCCTTCACACAACTCCTCAACTAAACCCTACCCCTTCTCTCTCCTGGCTCTTCCTCCCTCCTCCCCATGCCCCTATGATCACAATCATTCTGCTCCTTTTTTTCCCCCATGTCCCTGGTTTCTTTCTGTTTGTCTGTTTGTTTATTCATTAATCTCCTATATTAGGTGAGATCATATGGTATTTGTCTTTTGGCTTATTTCATTTAGCATATACTCTCTAGTTCCAAACATGCTATTGCAAAAGGTAGTTCATTTAACCTACAATCACTTAGAATTTTTGAACACTTAGACATTATTTGGATAGAGTATCTGCAATGTCTTTGTAAAATGGATTCATCCGAGCAAGATTTAGGAGGATGTATTTAACCTTTGATCCTGTTCAAATCAAACCTTCAGGCTATTTGTTTGTTTGTTGGATTTGGAGAGGGGTGTTGTTGAGGAGCCCCTGGAGGGAGCAGAACCCTGCAAATTGTGAGACCCACCTCATCATGTGTTATTTTAAATTAAATTTGCTTTATTGTGATAAAATAGACATAACAAAATTTACTATTTTACTTTCACGATATTGTGCAACCATCACCACAATCCATTTCCAGCACTTTTAATTATGACAATTTCTGTACCAACTGCTTGCTAATCTACTTTCTGTCTCTATAAATTTGCCTATTCTAAACATTTCATGTAAGTGGAATCATACAATATTTGTCCTTTTGTGTTTGGCTTATTCAGTTAGCATACTGTTTGCAAGGTTCACCCAGGCTGTAGCCTGTATCAGAAATTCTTTCTTTCTTAAGGCTAAATGATGTTCCAGCAGATGTATGTATATGCCACATTTTGTTCATCCATTCATCTACTGAGGGACATCTGGATTGTTTCCATGTTTTAACTATTGCAAACAGTGCTGCAATGACTTTTGGATTGGTTAGTTTGCACATGAAAGACATACTAGCAGGAGTTATCTCCAGGAAATAGCTGGCCTGAGGAGTTGTTAAAGTATCAGATACCAAAACTAGAAAATAAGATTAAATAGTAGAGTCCCAATAGGCCTGTGGACTTTGAACCTGAAACAGCAGTTCTCAGTGCTAGCTGTGTACCAGAATAACTTGGGGAATTCTCTAAAATACGGGATCCTTCTACCACATTCAGGCCAATTAAATGAGTATTTGTAGGCACTGAATATTTTTAAAGTTCTCCTGCTGGTTCTCATGTGGTTTGGGGGCTTTGTAGGATGGTGTTTCTCAAAGACTAAATCCAGATCAGCAGCAGCATCTCCTGGAAACTTGTTATAAATACAGATTCACAGGTCCTGCCCCAGCCTGCAAGGCTGGAAACTCTGGGTGTGGTCCAGCTGCCCCCTGTGTTTTTACAAGCCCACCAGGTGATTCTAAAGCTGTGTTGAGTTAGAGAACCACTGGTCCAAAGTAAGGAGCATGGGTGACTTCTCTGTGTAGTATCTCCTCTTGTGTCCCTGACTGCAACATGGATGCCCGGTGCTCTGAGGAAGTGACTCTGGTAAGCTTAGCTGAAGTGTTTTATCACCGAACAAGTATCAGTCTGCATTAGGCAGGCTGTTCTTATAAGTAGGAAAAGTAGGTATAGCCTAGAGTTTGTCAGAATGCATAGCCACTGCTTTGATTGCATCAATAGGGAAAGGGGCTGAGATGAGGCAGGAAATGCAGTACCCAGTCACTGCAGAGCTGGCTGAAGAGCCCAGAGGCTCCCGAAGGAAGTGACAATACAGGAGGACCTTGGATGCCTGATGAGACTGAAGCAGCCTGATGGCACAGAATGGATGTGCTCGGCTCCCTGCTTTGCCAAATTGGTGGTTTGTGACTTTAAAACTCTCAAAGCATCTTCGAGTGCAAATTTGAATATTTAGATATATGCCTTTGAATATTAAACTGTGGAACTTTACAAAAAATGGTTGAAAACAGTGTCAGTAAGGAGAAATTGAATGAGGGAGTTTCCCTTTTTGGAAAAATGCACTGTGGAGAATAAGCATAAACAGAATGGAGGAAAATATGAGATCTACCCCAAAAGTACCAAGCCAGTGTCAGTATAATTTAAACAGTTTGCACACAGCTGGTACTTTCTGGACAGACCTCATATCATTGTGTGACTTCATTGACAAGAAGCTGATTCTGGGACCTGTATTCTAATCCCAGCTCCTCTTTTTACCAGCTGTGAATTTACACAGTTTCATGAAATTCTAAATTCTAGTTTCCTCCTCTACAAAATGAGATCAATGAGATCAAGACAGTACCCACCCAGCTGTTTGTTTTCAGGATTAAGTGAGATGTTGGCAAAGTGCTTGGCATTGTGCTGGTCACTCAGTGAGATCTGACTCCCATTTCTGCTGTGAAAACCATCATTAGCATTATTAGCACAGTGACCTATACTAAACCTCCCAAAGTATTAGCTGTTATTATTATTATTACTATTAGAAATGCTGAGCCTCTCCATTAAATTCACATCAGAGAAAAGGGCTATAATCAACCAGACTTGCCAATGACCTCCCCCTGAGGAAAAACATCCTGCCTCAAAATTCAAAAACTTATTTGAATGGCCTACTTAGAAAGGGCCTGGTCTGAAACAGAACAGGATAAATTATGCTGTTGCAACACACCCTCAAAATCTCAGCAAAGTGGTATTTCTTGCCCATGTCCCAAACTCAAGTCAGTTTCTATCTACATACACTGCAAGTGGTGGCAGAGGTCCAGGCAGCTTCCATCTAGAGATATATTTGTAAGGACCAGACTTAGGAGTGGCCTACACTTTGTGGCTTTTTCCTACTGATCCCAGTCTAAAATAAACCTCATTTCTCTTCCCCAAGCTAATTATTCTTATGTCATATAGAATAGATTAGAGGAGAGGGGGGAGGAAGCGGCAAAGAAAGGGAGCAGTTTAGTCAAGAACCTAGTATGGAAGAACCATGGACATGGACAACAAGAGGGATGGACTTTGTGGGGGAGTGGGTGGGTGGGGAAGGGGACAGAGGGGAGTAAAAAGGGGATGGATATAATACAACAACAATAAAATAAAATTAAAAAAAAAAAAAAAAAGAATAGATTAGGGCCTGCAGCCATGATGGTGGCTCTCATTTGAAGTTGCTATCTGGTCTACATCCCTGCACTAAAGTCAAGTCTAGGTGTAATCTAAAAGGCATAAACTGAGGTATGAATTCCCTCCCTCCTTCTAGAACATGTTATTATAACAATGAAGCCTGGTGTTACATTCTTTTGAGGAAGAGGGAGGGAGAATGGCAGCAATATTGAACTTAAAATTAACTAAAATTGCTATAGGCATACAGTGGATTCAATGTATTGAATCAATGTTTATTCTTCTCTTTTCAGCCTGAACAGGAATCTTCATTGTGGAAAAAGTCTACTAGAAAAATATAAGTTAAAGGGATTTGCTTTCTCTAGTTTATCCATTAATGTATCATCCACTTATCCAAAAAAGATGGCAAGTCTTATCATCCAAACTTATTAATGGCAAATGCTGAGAAAGGTAGCTGTCAAGCCTTGATCACCCCTGTTATTTCTTAGACTGACCCCTCCCATCCACTTCGTTGCAGGTACCACATTTGCGTGACTGTTCTGATCTACTTCCTCCCCCTGCTGGTGATCGGCTACGCGTACACTGTAGTGGGAATTACACTGTGGGCTAGCGAGATTCCCGGGGACTCCTCCGACCGCTACCACGAGCAAGTCTCTGCAAAGCGCAAGGTGAGCAAGGAAAGCACCTGACTTGCCCCAGCACAGGCAACAGGCTGGCAAGCCTAGGGGCCCCAGAGCCTCAGAAGGCTCAGTGACAACAGGCCCAAAGCATCTCTGGGTCTAGCAGAGGGGACAGGAGAAGAGGGGAAGGGAAGGGCCCTTTTCCCATGTATTGGTGACCTCGATGTGTCTGCCTGTACAGGCATGACCTTATTCTCACCTTAAGAGTAACAACCTGTCAAGCCATTAACTACCAAAGTACTAAAGGGTTGTTCAATCATCTTTTATTATTTATTTAAATTTAGCAAAATAATGCTTTTAACTTGGTGAAAATAGCCAACAGTATTGTATTCAAAGGATCAACAGTATGATGGTGGAAAACAACAGATCAGGGGATTGGAGCAGTTCTGTATCTTGACTATGATAGGGTTTTCACTCATCTATACATGTGATAAAATCTCATAGAACTATACACCACCACCCCACTCCCAAAAAATGAGCATGTGTAAAGACAGGCAAAATCCAGATACAGACTGTAGTTTCATGTCTAGCACTACAATAATGCCGGTGTCCTGGTTTTGATCACGTGGTCTAGTTATGTAAGATGTTGTCACTGGAGGAAACTGGGAACTCACTGCACTATTTCTGCTACTTCTTGGGAGTCTTAAATTATTTTGAAATGGAAAGTTCAAAAAAAAAAAAAAAAACATGAAGAGTCTTCTTATCATGAAAATGATCCCTACTTTCTAGGTTCTCCCTCCCCCCAGCTCCTAAGTTTATGCACACAATCATTATTATAGTCACAATTATTTGTTTCTTATTAATCCTTCCAAATATTATAATGCATTTATAAGCCAAATAAATATAAATTACCTCCTTCTTTTTCACACAAATAGTAAATACTTTATGCCCTTCACTTTTTTTTAAAATATCCAAAAGACCTTCAAAAAACAATATATAAAACAAAATATCCTTTTTTAAATTTTCTTTTGGTATGTCTTTGCATAGTATTTTGTTGTGTGGAGGGTAGGTAGTTCTTTGCTGATTTATTGGGGAAAGAGGACAGGGGTTACATCACCCGGTGTTCATAAAACCTTATAAATCCCCTTTAAACATCTGATGCTCCCTTGTGGCACCTGTGCAAATCCCATCCCTTCTTCTTCCTTCCACCAAAACTCCAAGCAAGAAGCTGCTCTAGCTCACTGCCTCTCCCTTTTTGATATTTTTCTGCTTCCTGAGTCTTTGCCTCTTGAACCCCCATTCCCCTTGGCTCATTAATCTGGTCTCCCTTGGCTTTTCCACTCATTGCCCAGAGGATGATATAACACAATGATTCTCAAATATCAGTGTGCATCAAAATCATTGGGGAAGGGCTTGTCAAACACATTGGAAGGGCCTGGGTCCCACCCTGTTAGGTCTTAGAGCTTTGAGCTTTGGACCAGTTAGATTCTGATAGTGGGCAGGCCTCTGGTCTGGTGATAAACATGGACTTCTGCAGAGCTTTCAGGAGATTTGGTATGCTTTATTGTAGGAGACAGGTTTACAACTACACAGGTGGGGCAGCAAGGGTGTTGGAGTCCCCATGCATGGTTTGTCCACCCTGTTCAGCAGCAGCATGCAAAGCTTACAGCAAAAGGCAGGCTTATATACACATTGGAACAAAGGAAGCTGTATGTACCTTAGAACAAAGAGGCAGTCTACCCTAAGGCAACACTTGCCTGCTCAAGGCTGCTATGGTGGCCACTCTTGGGCTCAGTGTTCTGGATCTCTGGGATTAGATTATCTTCAAGGCTAGCTAGTTGGCAGACTCCAGCATAAAGGCCAGCCATATACTGAGAGAGATGGGGGATGTGCCCCCCCGCCCTTTCTGACATACCCTCAGTGTCTTATTTGGTGAATCTGGCTTGACTCCAAGAATTAGCATTTCTGACAAGGTCTTAAGCAATGGTGACAACACTGGTCCTGAGGCCATACTCTGAGAACCACTGACATAAAATAAGCCCTTCGGTACCACATATGAAAGGTCTTTCTTTCCACTCAAAAGGGATTATTAGAAATACTTCTCACCCCATACTACACTGTGCAGTGAGGGGGTGGTTGGAGAGGAGAGAAAGTAGCCATGAGAAAAGGAAAATGTACTGGTGGTCTCACCCATCTTGCCCTCTGCCAGGTGGTCAAGATGATGATCATCGTGGTGTGCACTTTTGCCATCTGCTGGCTTCCCTTCCACATCTTCTTCCTCCTGCCCTACATCAATCCAGAACTCTATGTGAAGAAGTTTATTCAACAGGTCTACCTGGCCATCATGTGGCTGGCCATGAGCTCCACCATGTATAACCCTATCATCTACTGCTGCCTCAATGACAGGTGAGAACCCCATCCCCCAGGCTCTTTCCAGGAGCCATAAGACCATCTGTCTATATAAACACCAAGTAGCCAAACTAAATGAGCAAACCTGGATATGAGACAACAGGGAGTGGTGGGGACTGCAGCAAAATAAGCATCATATTACTCAACCCCTGCTGATTATCACCATTGCAAGAATATAAGCCCAGAGTGGACATATTCTTCTTTTCCAAAAAGAACCAGAAATCCAAATTTTTGTGTGGTATCTTCTAACTTTCAAACATTGGCAGCTAAGTCAATGGGAGTGGGGTATAGATTTTTTAAATTGACAACAAACAAATAAAAAACCCTCTGTGTTGGTGTGTATAAAGCAGGTCCACTAGATGGACCCAGTGTGTGGCCTGTGAATTTGCTCACTCTACCCTGGGATTCATCGCATGGCCCCTATGCAACACTGGTCCTGAGGCCACACTCTGAGAACCACTGACATAAACCCTATGCATGGAAACAGAGAGACAGAGTCAGTGTGGGAGTCAGATCGAGAGAAGCGTCCTAAAGGAACATGAATGGCAGGAAGTCATCCTTCACACAATGAACCACTTGAAGGAAGGAACTAAACTGTCCTGTGTTTTTACTAGCACAGTATCATTCACAGAGTAAACCCTTTGGTGAATGTTTTATTTTGACATTGAGTGACCCCAAGCTGGCAGACCCTGCATCAGTGGAAGCAGCATAATTCAGTGGCTGCCCTCAGGGAAGACATATTTCACCTGAACCTGGGTTCTAGTACTGGATTTGACTTGAATGAGCAATGTTTAAATCTTTTTGGCCTTATTGTCTCAGGTTCTCAATTAATTTGAAAAATAATAACACAGAGTCATGCTTGGATATGTCCCCATGTTAAATAGCTGAGGCAATGGTGGGAGGGCGTCTGAAAGCAGGCTATACCCTGAGTCACCTCTCCACCTGCTCTCCCCCAGGTTCCGGCTGGGCTTCAAGCATGCATTCCGGTGCTGTCCCTTCATCAGTGCAGGCGACTATGAGGGGCTTGAAATGAAATCCACCCGGTACCTCCAGACCCAAGGCAGTGTGTATAAAGTCAGCCGCCTGGAGACCACCGTCTCCACAGTGGTGGGGAACCAAGAGGAGGAGCTGGAGGACAGCTCCAAGGCCACGCCCTCATCCCTGGACCTGACCTCCAAAGGCTCCTCTCTCAGCAACTCCAAGACCATGACAGAGAGCTTCAGCTTCTATTCCAACATGCTGTCCTAGACCCCAGGGCCTTCAGCTGGAACAGCCACCATTGTCTTTGTCTTGTTTCACTTCATGCATGGATAATCCCTTGATCTGGAAACCATCAGAAGCCCCTAATACTGGGGCTTGTGAAAAGGGTCAGAATGGTTAGAGAAAACTTTCCATCATGGAGTCAGAAAACCTGGATACCTCCCTGTCGTTGCCACCGCATGCTGTGACACAAGGCAAATCGTCGAGCTTCTCTGAGCCTGTAAATGGAAGGTTGCACTCGATGTTCTCCCCAATCCATTCTGTGGTTCTAGACTAAACTTTGGTTGCACGTGATCACTCATTTCAAGATGAATCCTGCAATGTAGCTGCAGATCTCACTGACCTGTTTGCCTGGAGCCCCTGTCTTACTTCAGTAAAGTCATTCTTAGTCAAGCTTGGATTACCCTCCTTTAGCTGGCGGAACCAAAGAAGGAACCCCAGAAAATCTGAGTGAGAGATTTAACCCTGAGCACTTGCAAAAGAAGGCAAAGTCTGTCTATTTTTGGCATCTCAGTATTTTGGGGCATTTAAACATCACAGGATGAGAGCCTCAGATCCATCTGCATTATGTCCTGAGCAACTGATGTGAGCAGAATGTGTCCCCTAACACCAGCGAATTTCCACCGTGGGCCAGAAGTCAGGAGAGCTGTGCTAAACTTAGCCTGTCTGAGCCTTTCTTTCCTTATTTATAAAAGTGTAGGACTGAACTAGATCATCTAAGTGCCCCTCAGATTTTAACATTCAATGGTTCAATGATTGAATGAGTTTTTGTTTGTTTTACTGAAAAATGGTGGTCTCAGAAAGAATAGAAGAGAGTCAAGGAACTTAATACTGAGCTCCTAGAGAAGTAGCAACTGCTAAGACCATGTATCAATACCCATGTCAGATATTCTCTGATTTATCCTAAAACATGAGTAAATTTTTGTCCTAGAATGTTTTAGCCTTTAACAGAGCTGAGGAACTGTGTCAAAGCCTGAATCTTCCCACCAGGTTTCATTTAGCAGAGAGGGCCTGCAGCTGGAGATAACATCAGGGAAGCTAGTTTGTGGCCTCCCTGGTCTGGCCTTTTGGATGTCTTAGCACAGAGGCACTGGCTTCACGCTAGCATCAGGCGTATGCTCAGGTACCCAGTGAGCAAGGATGCACACAGCGGCAGCTCCTCTGGAAGGAGAACGCCTTGCACTTCCATTTAGTCTCGAATCTCCCCATCCCTGCCACCCTGGCTTTGCTGGCCTCATGTCTATAAGGGGTGGGATGACACACTGACCCTACAAGACAGTTCATGTATCAAGAGCCATGAACTTAATGCTTCATGTCCCAGGACAACTTTGGGATTTCTGTCAGGTGAGCATGCGGTTCCTTTCTGTCTCCCAGATCTGTGCTTTGTCCTGAAGTGGCTAAAAGCAGAAACCTCATGTAACATCCATGAGCGTCCTCCTCGTCTTTTGTAGAATAATGCACATAGGCTGCATCCATGGTGTGGAGGGAGAACAGCACTGCCCACAAGGTCACAGCCTCAGAAGCCTGCTGACTAATCTTACTAGGTCACAGCAGGCAAGCCTCAGTGGGGAGTTGTAGAGCAACAGTATAACCCAGAAGGCCCTGAGAACCATACTCTGCAAAGCCTCATGGGAAGGATCAAATAAATTAGTAAAGCCAGCTCAATGCAGATATATAAATGAAAGACACAATTTAGGGGCAACAAAAGGCAGTGCCAAAAGCATTAGTTATACTTCCAATCAAGAATTATGACATGTAGGCCCTGGCTGGTGGCACAGTGAATAAGGCACCAGCCTGCAAACCCAATGGTCGCTGGTTCAATTCCCAGCCAGGGCACATAACCAGGTTGCAAGCCAGGTGTCCAGCCAGGTCTGTAGCTGGAGATAGGTGAAAGGCAACCATACATTGATGTCTCTCTCCCTCTCTGCCTCTCTCCTTTCTCTTCTCTCTGAAAATAATAAATACAATCTTTAAAAATATATTTAAGAAAAGAATTATGACATGTATATATGGATGATTGTCTTCAGAGGGCTAGAAAGAACCAGCATGGTTATGAGAAGAACTTAAGAAGAAAGTGTCAAGGACTTGAGGGGAACCTCTCAATAGAAGGGGTTGAAGTTGAATTCAACAAGGATCATTGAGTATTTGCTCTGGACTTAGCCCTGAGCTGGGGATACATAGTTTCTTCCACTACTGAGGAGCTGTTCCTAACTCACCAGTCCTGGATCCAGGTCACCCAGCAAGCATGAAGGCAGGTGAGAAGCAGATTCTCCCAGGATTCTAAGGACCCACACTCAGTGTGTATACTCAAGCCAAGGGCTGAGACCTTCAGAGAACCTTTTGCAGTGAGAGTTCTGTGAAATAATTTTAAGGGGAACTATCAGTCAGTCCAAGGGACCTAGTGAAAAATGGTTGATCAGCATCGTCACTGCACATAATTACCGTGTGAGATGGTACTGAGTAGTTTCAAATACGGCAAAACATACTCTCTGAAGTAGCGCAGCAAGCCTTCTTCTGACTCACCCTCCAACACCCATTTAACTTACCAAAAAAAATGCCATCAGCTCCCACATCTGAGAAACAGCATGATTTACACTGTGCATGGGGCTCATTCTTATAGAAATGTGTCACCCAGTATTTCTCTACTAAGTGTCTTTTCCTTGGTGTACTTTTTCCTTGGTATATAATAGAATATAAGACATCACGGGGCCAATCTTTGTTGTGTTACTTCCAAAGTATGGGATCCAGTTGCTGTCAACGTGTTCTCTGTACTGTGCCAACCTCTCCTCTTCCTCATTGTTTCAACAAGAGCAGCTGATGTATATCATGTACTCACAGTCGGACCATAGTAACTGAGGGCTAAGGAGGGGGACCTCTTATGGGATGAACTAAAGGACAGGAGTCCTTGTCATCCCCCCACCCCCATACCAGAATGCTGAGACATGCTGGGATGTCTCCTCTTTTGGAAGGACTGAAGGAACTTCTAGGAAAAGGGGACTCTCAGAAGCTGATCTCGTTGACCTGGCTTTTGGAAATAATCTCGTATGTGAGCAGGGTCATTCTTGAGATTTTCATTTTCCAGCCATAAAGAAATAAAGTGTGTGTTTGACTATCACGCCTCTGTCTCATCTCTGGGAAACCCCAGCACCCTACAGGAGGCTGAATGGGGTGGTACTCCAAACCTAATCTCTTGAATAATCAGAAGGATGAAACCCAACACCCGGCAATTTCCTAACTCTGTGGCAAAATGAGTTGACAAAATGTGAGGACTGTTTCCAAGTGAGGATCTGGGAAAGTAAAGTGGGATAATGTGAAGTGACGGTGATGTCACATGTAAGAAGAGTTCAGGTCCTCCCAGAAGCAGATGTTAAGGCTGAGCTAGAAGTGCAAGAGATTTATTGGGGGAAATACCTGGGAAAGATAGAAGGTGGAGGATGCTGGAGTAGGCAGGGGAGTCCTGAGACCACTGTGCGGACCGGACACCCATGGAGAAGGGAGCGGGGGGAGGGGGGAATGGGCAGGAAGATCCTCAGACTGGGTGAAGCTCTGAGAAAGTCTCAGTTTGCCAAAAGGTGCCCATAGATGGGGCCCATATTGGCAGAAATGGCCAGGCCTGGTATCCCCGTTGCTGGGCCCTGGCTGGGAGCTCTCTGGGGAGCAAGAAGTCTGTGTTTGAACACCCTGGTAAGTCCTGAAGGTGCAGCAGCTAATGGACAGCAGCTAGCAGTCTGTACTCCCACTTGAAGGGAGGTCTGAGCCAGGACCCCCGCAACTGCCACTAGAATTTTGGTCAAGTCTCCTGTGTTTGGAAACCACAGCAGGAAACCCTTGGTGGGATTTAAAACTTCAGTGATAACCTCTGTTAACCCTGTCACCCTACACAGATGTTCTGGGCCATTCTGTCCCACCTCACCTCTCAAGCCCACTCCCTCAAAATAGCCGTGAGCAGCTGTTAGTGGATTTGTGATGACAAAGACTGGGGAGGCATTGAAAGCGGAAGTTGTGAGGAGAAATACGGAGCCACCCAACATATGCTGTATTAGAAACACATATTTCTGTTTAATGCAGCTTAAACTGGGGTACCTGGATAAACTTCAATGAATCCACAAATCCCTTGCAAGATAATCATAAATCACATGTAAACTCTGGTGTTTGTGTGTGTGTGTGTGTGTGTGTGTGTGTAGTAAGGGGTGCAAAACCTGAGTCTTCTCGGGAGAACTCATTCACCCTTGGCTCTCCAGCAGAGAGAAACTAAGCTATTTACAGCAGAGGAGCTTGGAGCCGGGAGACGGACAGAGCACAGTGAGAGGTAGATGAGTCCCAGAAGAGTGAAAGTGACTGCCGGGAAGCTGGAAACAGCTTTGGAACAAAATCATAATTCACCTCAGGCTCCCAGGGGAGGTAAGGCTGTAGTATATCATTAGGGATGCTTGTGTCAGTAAAAATACCAAATTCATGATTAAGAGATGTGCTCTTCTCCATGAGAAGATGAGTATTTGTGAGCTAAGGAAAGGCTGAGCTTAGTTATAGGTCAAAAAATTATTCCAGCCTTGGAGTATGGACAGTCCTGTGAAAATGCAAGTTTGTTCTGTGTTAGCACAGACTACACACTGGGGACACTTGACCTTAGGAGCCACTTTGGCTTTGGTAATAACCTTCCCCCCACCACCACCATCCCACCTTGTGGCTCATCAAATCTCTTTCATGGACTGTACATGGTCTCAGTGATAGAACCTGAGAACGGGACTCAGTCAAGACCCCAAGCCATGGTGCGTAAGGTGGAGCACACCAAGAATACTTCTCTGATTCGCCTTCAAAGGTGAAGGCAGCTTCTGACTGCAGAAACTGCTTTCCTGAACTCCATAGGCAAAGTTCTGATGTGCCCTCATGCACCTCTACCCAGTTCAGGAAGAGGGAAGAGAGAGAGGGAGGGAAATGAGGCCATGAAAGGATATACCCTCCAAGCTACAAATTCAACAGAGTGGCTGTAGTCCATTGGTCCTGGCTTCCCTCTTAACCAGAGAAGCTAGCAGAGAAAAGGCTACTACTATTTAGAAACAAGTGACTAAGGGACATCAGCACTGACATGAAACAGATGAATGGGCTGCCCTGGCCCCATCGCTCCCAGATGGTATGTCAGTCAGTATGTACATCCTGCCAGCTGCAAGATTTTCATGCAGACATGTTCTAAGCCAGGTCCTCCGCATTGCGTGCACATGTGTCTTCCTCTCTTCTTTCTTTTTATGTCTGGTTTCCTTTGGTTCTCTACTCTTTAGCGCAACATCTCTCTCATCCTTGGAAGCCTCTCCTAACACTGTCCTCAGAAACAGTGCTGAGATGTCTAGGCTTTTTCTCTCCACTGCTCTGGATGCCTTGCTGGTGCGCTCATTCATAAAGAGAGGATTGTATGAAAGTTAGAAGCCACCATCCCTAGCAAATCCACTTTTCCCATGTTCCCAAGTCCCCTGTTGCCCACCCCAGGTATATGCCCATCCACACTTTCCCTTCATCCCCTTATCCCCAACTCCACTCACCCACTTTCCCAAGTTGAGGTGGCTCTCAGAAAACTGTTCCTGACTTAGTTCCAACACTTAAAAGACACAGCTGAAGCAACAGATCCAGCCTCTAGGCTGAGCCAGCAGGGCATCAAATCCAGAGGAAGGCCAGGTTCTTCAAATCCACATATCCCCTGACCAGGCCAACCTGTGGATTTGAGTAACAGCATTAGTGCCTGAGGAAGCTATGTGACAGGGTGGAGGAAGGTAGGGCACACTCACTGCCCATGAAGCTCCTTCTGGGTTTGATTTATCCTCTGCCCTTTGCTTACTCATTGATCCATGCCCCTAGCCCTCTTGCTGTATAACCACACCTGGGGAAGCACCTGTTTAGGTAGAAATGTCCTGTGGGGCAATAACTACTCCTTAAGGATGGCAGCCACAGGGGCTCATCCAGCTAACCAGAAACAGACTGAGGGTGGGGAGGTGGGGGGCAGGGATTGGATGAAAAGAAGTGAAGGGGTTAGCCAAGGAACAAGGTATGGCCGGAGGAAAGGGGCCTGTGGGGTGGGTGGGGACAGGCAAAAGGCGGGGTAGGGAAGTGGGGACATCTGTAACAGGGTCAACAATAAAAATAAAGCTTAAAGAAACAGATGCTGTTTGAGACAATTATGAGCATGGTTCTCAGAAATTTGGGGATAATCTAAACAGTTCTGCAAGAAGAGACACAGGCCTTTTCAGTTTATTTTATACCTACAAGGATTTGGCAGCTGATGATTCAACTTCATCTGCTGAATAGTTGCCTGGCACCATGATATAGCAGGCACTCCAAGGGGGATTTGTAAATATAAATTTCAATAGCATGTGGTCCTTGACCTCAAGAAGTTCACAGTCCAGAGAGGCAGAGAGATAGATGTCCCATAGCCCAGTGGGAGGAATGTCAAAGCAGAGACACCAGGAAGTGCTCTTGATGTCATGACCCCCTTAATGCTGTTAAAAGGCAAGGAGATCTTAAGCCCAATGTTGTCTTCCATGGAAATGCTCACACATTCACTCGCAGAAAAGGTTTGTCCTTCACCTTGACTTGCTTCCAACACCTCCTAAGTTTTATCTGATGGGCACTTTTGCTTTTGTAGGTTTGTGAAGTTCTAAATTTCTTAACTGTGCATCCCCCTATTGATGATTTTTTAATTGTGTCTACTGTTTATTTTAAATTCTCCCAAATTAAAATTCAGACCTTCAGCAGTCCCAATAAACTGTGATCATCGCCTCTACTCCCACCTTGCTCTGGTTCCACGCTAGGGCCACAAAACTGCTCGCTGCTGCCCTCTGGAGGACCCTCTTTATAAAAACTCGCAGGTTAAGGATTCAAACGAAGCCCCCAACACTGAGACTGAACTTTGTCAGCAGGTGCGGAGCTCACTTGGAAGTGGCCCAGGGGTCAATGCTGTGACCTGGATTTTCCTGTGCCTTCGCATTGTTTGGGTTATGGATTCAAGGAAGAGACACATAAGAGCATGCAGGGCCTGGAAATAGGCCACTTGTCATCATTGTATGTATAATGTTCTGCTTCTGCTCCCACCAGAACTCCTGATCCAATCATGGGGGCTGATCATGGGGCTCCACAATGAACCCCTCATTCCCTTTTCCCTCCTCTTCCTCTCTAGGAAGATTCTGCATTCCTAACTGTGGTGGGCTTTCTGCCACCTCTAGGATATCCCTGTGCTAACCTTAATGTTCTGGTAAGAGTTGCCGCAAAGAGAGTGAAGCACGGTGGGGACCTGTGCCCACTGCGTGCAAATATGCATAGTGGGGGCAGGGGGACAGGCTCCCTCAGCTCACCCAGCCAATGCTAAGCAGGGCCGTCTCTTTAAGAAACAGCAAGATCCTCTGCTTCTCATGCTGCCACTAATGCCAGGGTCCAGTGGGGCTGGTGCAGTTGCCCACCTGTGCAGCAGGAGGCATTTATTTTGTGTTGTATTCCATAGGTTTAGTAGGGCCAGTCTTGGCTCCAATCTACACTGGTGTTGCTTTTGGAACTTACTACCATGTGTCAGGAGCTTCAAGCCTCGCTAGCAGCTTCTTACCCTTACTAGGTGATTGTCATGAATTTTTAAAATAGATTTTCAGTGAAGAATTAAGTCCCTGTGTCCCCTAAGGATTTAAAAATAAATCCTCAGACCTGGCTGGTAGCACAGTGGTTAAGGCACCGGTCTGCGAACCTAAAGATCGCTGGTTCAATTCCCAGCCAGGGCACATAACCAGGTTGCAAGCCAGGTCTCCAGCCAGGTCCATAGCTGGAGGCAGGTGAAAGGCAACCATACATTGATGTCTCTCTCCCTCTCTGCCTCTCTACCTTCCCCTCTTTCTAAAAATAATAATAATAAATAAAATCTTTAAAAAATAAATAAAAATAAAAATAAATCCTCAAAAGGATGATTGGAGCAGATGAAAGAGGGTTACCTACACCTGGGTGTGGGTTCTTGGAGGCCTCTCTTAATGACACTGGTATCAGGGTCCTGTGGCCTGAACAAGAAATTGTTCTATCAGCTAATTTCCCAAAAGAAGATGACATTGAGGCTGTACCTTAGCCATCATCAAGTCCAGATGAATGAACAACCCTTGCCTTTTCCCACTTGTTCCCCAAGAGCCTGAGACCCTTTGGCCTTGGGTATTGCCTGAATTGTATCTGTATACAAAATGTGGTGGGAGAAGGGATATACTGCCCTTGTTTGACAGAGGAGCATGTGAGAGAAAGTAGAAATATGTGCCCCAGAAAAGCCTGAAGCCTTGGAAAATGGGAATTGCTTCTTCCCTTCTTTCCTCTTTCCATCAAAAATGTTATAATAAAGACAATAATGATAATGAGGACAAGCATTACACTCTGGATCTTTTGTGCCAAGTACTTAATGTGAAATCAATATTATTATAATTGTCCTTAATTTAATATGAAATTGATGGGACATAGGAATAACTTGCCTGAGATCCCATTGCAGAACCGAATCTCAGAGCTACCCGATTACAAAGCCCGAGTTTTAAGCAAAACCCTGTTGCCTCCTTCACTCATCGTATCCCTAGGCCTCTATCCTCCCAAAGATGCTACAGCCCAGGCTGGCATGACCACCCAAACATGCTGCCAAGTGCTAATTCAAGAGATGGTGTTTCCAGGAGCAACAAACTTTCACAGCCCCATTAAACCATCAGAAAAATATTCTAAAGGGGAAGTTGTTTTCATACTTTCTGGTCACCCCCATAATTATGCAGGACATGAGGTCAGGTTTTAACTAAGATTTGAAGAGTGGATCATCAAAGATGTCCAGCTATAATTCATCTTGAATATTTAGCATAGAATCCCCTGGATATGCATTTCTCTGGAAAAAGAAGACATTTAGAACGATAAATGTCACTGGGATGGGTAATACCTTATGTTTACAATAAACACCTTAGGTATCCATTTCCTGTCTAAAAGGCCAGACTCACCAAGGTATTGGAGACAAAGGTTGGGTGGGTAGCTGGGGGATTAGGTGGGTGGGAGGGGACGGCTGGACTGCTCATGAAAATGGTGTACAAGAGGAGTGTGTCCTGAGGCCAGGCTGAACCAGAACATTGCCCACTAGATTGCTCAGTCAGGAAAGATGGAAGAGTTCAGTACCCACACAAAGAAACTAAGAAGTTGAAAACTAGAGGAACCAAGTCAATGGTTTCAAACCCTGATGAGTATAAAAATCACGTAGGGGTTTTGTCCAGGGATTCCTAGCCTCATCCCCAGAGATTCTGACCAAATAGATATATATTTTAATGAGCATATCAGTGATTGCAATGCAGATGGCTTATGAAACCACTGGACTAAGTAAAACCTAAACAGAAAACAGATTGAAAAGTCAATGAGGAGGTGTTTTGACAGAAAAAAAAATTATAAGCAGGTGAATGGAGAGGGTTTCTTATACACAGGCTTGCCTCAGTTGGTCAAGGTAGAGTCTCAAAGAACTGGGCTTGAGAAACTAGGTGGGAGCCAGGGCCCAGGGTCAGCACCACAAGAGGGGAGTAAGGCAATGGGAAATACAGGATGAGTTAGGACTCAATCCACTTTACCACTGGGCCCTGCTTGAACCTCTATTTCCAGTGTTGCCTTTTAACATTCCAATACTAACTGACATGAAGAAGCTTAATACCTCTCACCTATCCCTTGCTCCTGTTTTAGTCTTCCTTCATTCAAGTTTGCAAAATCAGAATTAAAGCACAAAATATACAGTTTCTAATAGTACATCCTAGCTGCCCATTCCTGGGAGGCCCCATTGTTGAACTATGCCCAGCTCAGGATGAACTTGTTTGTTTTTCCTGAATTCTGTAACAATTCCCAGAGCATTTTATGATCAAGCACTGTATTTTTATACAATCTTAACACAGAATTCAGTTTTTTGCCTTTTTAAATTATTTACAGTTTTCCTCATATGTTCAACTCAGATTCATATTCAAGCAAAAGAAATACATATGCCAGATTAGGGTTTTTTATGTACACAGTGAGAGAGAGGAAGAAGGTTGAAATATTCACTAGAACTAAGACAAAAACAGCAGGAGTTGGATATATTTTCTTTTTACAACAAGTAAAGAAACTATAAACCACAACTGTCTGGAATTTTATTCTCCTCTTTGATGATAGACACAGTGATGTGCCATTAGACACATAACAACGAGACAGCACCAGAAATGTGGTTGACAACCGAGGGTATGGGATCTCTAAATGTTCTGTCTTGGCCTCATAATCAGAGCAGAGCTGATGGTGAGGTTCCCTGAAAATCACTCTTTCTGTGTTATTCATGTAGTGAATCCCAAGAATGTTTTCTCACAGATAATGAGTGATGTTGATGCTCTGGCACTCTAAAGATAATCTTCAATGGCCCTCATGACAAGAAATACAAAGCTTCAGGTCTGAGCATGCCCAGTTCTTCCTTCATTCATGCTTTGATCTTCCTGCAATACATCAGGCCCTGTGCCAGGCATCAGGAGTATACTAGAGGGAAAACAGGCCCAGTTCCCATTCACAAGCAGTTTTAAGTTTAATGGGAAAACTTGTGAATCAAATAATCCTACCAAGGAGGGTATAATTATAAACTGATATAAGGACAATTAGAGGAAGAAAGGATCCTTTGTGAGCACCTGTTACAAAGGAACTGGACCCAACACTTGAGACCAGAGAAACCTTCTCCGAGAGAGAGGGGCCCTGAGGAGCAGTGAGGCACAAGGAGGGAAGAGCATTCCAAGCATTGGGAATGTTTGGGAATGGTGTGAAGAATGGCCTGTGACAAATGAGAATATGGTATATTCAAGGTACAGCAAAACAAGACCAATGTGCCTAGGTGGGGGAGAGAGGAAAAGTAGTGGAAGATGAGGATGGAAAAGATGGAGGCAGAGGACTTTGGAGAAATTTATGGAGAGGTAAGACTGTTGACCTTTTCCCCTGGCTGGTGTGGCTCAGTGGTTTGAGTATTGGCCTGCAAACCAAAATGTCACCAGTTTGATTCCCAGTCAGGGCACATGGCTGGGTTGCAGGCCAGGTCCCCAGTTGGGGGCATGCAAGAGGCAACCAGTCGATGTTCCTCTCACACACTGATATTTCTCTCCCTCTCTTTCTTCCTCCCTTCCCTTCTCTCCAAAAAATAAAAAAAAATAAGTAAAGAAATTAAAATTTTGGTCTTTTGTCTTAGAGCAAAGCAAGTCACTAAAAGATTTAGGAGATGACAGGATCAAGCTGCTTTTGGAAAAGATCTCTCCAGCTGCAGGGAAACATAATAGAAGCCAATTACCATCATTCAAGTAAGAGGAGATGGGGCCTTGGGCTAGATTGTTGGGCATGAAAATGGGCAAAGTGGATGGATTTGGAAAGCTTTAGAAACTATGTGAGAAATATTTAGTTAGTGATGAACTGCACTGGTTGTGAAGAAAAGGAAGGTTTCCAGGGTGAATTTGCTGTTTCTTACTTATGTAACTAGTTCAATAATGACACCATTTACTAAAACAGAGAACATTGGGATACCAAGCATAGGGGAGGGGAGAGGCAGAAATGTTATGAGTGTATGAGAACTTTGAGACATGAAAGGAGATATCAAGTAAGTGGTTGGATATGCAGACCTGGAGCTCAGGGAGCAGTCTGGCTGAGGACATCAACTGACAAGTCAGTTATAGAGGGCAATTGATGCAATGCACACAAATAAGCTTGCCAAATGTGATAGTGCTGGGTAATCAAAGGCAATGTTCAATTCTGTTATAAGAGGAATCAGATAGTGCCTAGAGAGATAAAGGGAAAAAAACAATGTGGTGTTTTGGAAGCCTTTGAAAGAGAGTATTTAGAGGAGAGAATTCCGTGCTGTTGAATGCTGCAAACAAGTGGAGGAAGAAGGGACATGGAAAATGCCCAATAGATTTAGTGATGAAAATATCAGTGTTGACCTTATCAAGAGCTATCTGATTAGAGTCCTGAGACAGAAGCAGAACACAGCAAGCTAAGGAAGGAATGGTCGATGAAGAAATGAAGCCCCAAACCTATAGAACTCATTCCAAAAGGCTATTTTAGAAGCCATGAAAGACAAGATAGTAGCTAGAGGAAATGTAGGACCAAGAAAGATATTTTTAAATTGCATTTGTTGTTTAAAAGAAAAGACATGGACATACTTCAATGCCTATAGGAATGATCTTTTTAAGGAGGAGCAGTTGATTATGTGGGAGAAAGAAGAGACAATTGATAGCAAACAATTTCTGAGAAAATAGGAGGATGATATGAAGAGCACAGCTGCCTTTTTTACTTGCATTCCAGGAAACAGGCAGTAAAATTTGAGTCTCACACACGGGCTGGCACCATATTATCATTTGTATACTAGTTTCCTCTTATTTGTCTTTGTACTGTCTTTCTATTTCCATTTTATTTGCTTTGTTGTATATGTTCTTGTTACTAATGACCTGAGAACTCTTTGGAAATAAATTTAATTATTCAAACTCAAACCAAAAAAATAGTTTGAGTTTATTCTGGGAACATTGTCTCTGAAGAATTGGTGAATGGAGTTTGAGAACAACAACCCCACCATTTGGAACAAGTTTGAAACAATTCTGCTGGAAGCCATATATGTTTTCCTGGATATGGTGACTGCTTGTGTATTTTTGAGGAGAATGGAGACAATGGGTCTTATACATGGAGAGCCCTGACCAGAATATCAGAGGCCTTGAAGGAGAATGGAATCTTCCCATGACAAAAACATGGCAGAAGCAGGTATCTTCGTACATAAGCATATATTGTGTGCCTCGTGCAATAATCCAAATATGCTATTATAAATAAAATAGTTTATTTATAAAACAACTTGACCTTAATTAGGCCCTGGCTGGTAGCACAGTGGATAAGGTGCCCGCCTGCGAACCCAAAGGTCGCAGGTTCGAATCCCCAGCCAGGGCACATAACCAGGTTGCAAACCAGGTCTCCAGTCAGGTCTGTGGCTGGAGGCAGGTGAAACGCAACTGTACATTGATGTCTCTCTCCCTCTCTGCCTCTCTCCCTTCTCCTCTTTCTAAAATAATGAAATAAAATCTTTAAAAATAATAATAAAATAACTTGACCTTAATTAAACAAGCATGTGTTTCTAGGGCTCAAGGTAATTATGGCGCTCTGCTGCCTTGGGCAAATGACTATAAGAATCAACATATAAGAAAAATCTTCAAAAAAAGTAATGCATTCCAAATGAACAAGCATACCACCACCCTTTCCATTTATCTAAAAGGGATTTAGTGCTGTCAGTTTTCCTCCAGTGATGGGTGGAGAAATGCCAGCTATTTCATCCTGGCAACAATCATGACCACAGAACTATGTCCTTCTCCTTTAAGACTCTTAAACTTCCCTTGGGAGGAATCGCTTAAAGTTTAATAAGAAACAGTATTTACTATCCAAATTTCACCAGGAGAAAACAAAACTTGAAACACAGACTGAGAGAGAAAGACATAAAAACCTGAAAACCATTCAAAGATTTTAAGCAGGGAAACATAGGGTGGTCAAATTTTCATTTTAGAAAGATCCTTTAGCAAAAGTGGAAATTTTCTTGAAGAAAGACAAGATTAAAGGCAATGAAAATACTTAGGAATGTTTTTCAGAAATCCAGGTGAAAGATGATAATGGTCCAAGTTAGAACACTAATTCTATGGTTGGAAAAGAGAAAAAATGAAGAGAATTTTATTAATGTGCATTGGTGATAGATAAACCATAGGTAGAGAAAGAGGATGAGAGAAGATTATAAACTTGGTTATTTTCTTAGTGGTGTGTTTATTTTTAGTAAACAATGATAAACACTAATATGTTAATAAAAATTGTGAGTTGATTGTGTCAGAGACAAAGACAGGAAGAGAGATATAAGGAGAGCTACAGAGGGTAAAAGGTTTTTTGAAAAAACCTTTATTAATAACAAAGTAGTATTTTAAAAACTAAGTCTTAAATAGATTATTTTAAGTGTCTGCAATATCCCTATGAACTTTGACCTCTAATCTCTCAAAACAGCCTCTTGGCTGGAAGCAGAGCTGACCTAGTTGTCCTATTGAAGGAAGCCAAGGAGCTCTGGTTATACTATGTACACCCTCTGCCTCCTCACCTGTGCAGGTAGGCTACATCTGACCACCCAGGAGAAAAGCTACACCATCATCATCAGTTATATGTGTCAAGTAGGCCATAGTACCCAACTATTCAATCAAACACTAATCTAGGCATTGCCGTAAGGGTGTTTTGAAGTTGTGGTTCACTTCTACAACCAGTTGACTTAAGTAAAAGAGATTACTCTTAATGGTACGGCAAGCAGTGTCAGATCAGTTGAAAGACCTTAAGAGCAAAACTGCTGTTTCCATGAGGAAGGACAGCATTCTGCCTGAAGACAACAGTATCAGCTCCCGCCCAAGAGTTTCCAAGACTGCTGGAAATACCATCACATAAGCCAATTCCTTGAAATAAAACTCTTTATATACGTACATGCACACACACACATATATAGTATACACATACATGTATACATTTAAATGTGTATACACATACATGCACACATATACACACTGGTTCTCTTTCTCTGGAGAACCCTGACTGATACAGGCACTCTGCTAGCTGATGAGCTTTGTTCAGAAGAATTAGGCTGAGCTCACTACCTGTAATCATGGAAAGCGGAGACAGGAGCTGTCACTGCTGGGCTAGCTGTTTCTACAGCCCTTCAGCATGCATGTTTATTAATGGGGTGTCTGAAGGTAGAGGCGCTAACCCGGATGCAGCTGCATCATCAGCGTCAGTGTGGTTTCTCCTCACGTTGCTTGAAACTCTTTTACAAGGAGGTCTTAATGATACCATGGGACAGCTAGGAGACAGCATCATGGTTGGCATTATTACAAGGCTTCATATGTCTTAAGGAGGAAACCTAGCCTCATTTCCTGTTACGTGACCTATGCATCTATCATCGTGCAGTGGTTTAAGATGTGCTTTAATAATTTTCCAGAGGATCTCAGTGCCTAATGCAGTTTGGCCATTTCCCTTCTAATAAGGCATCCAATCTCCATTAGGTGAGTGTCTCCTTACGGTGGCTGACTGTCCTGCCAAAGCCCACCAGAGCATGCCTAGTGCTATGGTTGCATTTATACCTCATTGCAGGGGACAAAAAAGCATGTACCACAGGGAACCATGGGCCTCTTGGTAGGAGGGTGTTAGAAATAACCTATTATAGAACTGGGACTTTGGCTTGGTGATTTGGAGGAGGGTTTTAGGAAGCAAAGATTCCCTCAATGTCAGAGCCAGAAAGTGTGGGCAATTCTGGGATTGGCTATCTCCATGTAGATGCAGGGACGGCAGACTAGGGCAGCTGTAGTTGAGAAGGAAGCAACAGTCATTTCTATAAGTAAAGATAAGAAGTGTTTGGAATTACATGAGTGGCCCAGTGGTCTTGTTCTGTCTAATCATCCTATTCACAGAGTGGCCCAGTCTACTGTTGGTATTTTGTAGATTGTCTATGTCCGGCAGGTGGACAGGACTCAGCCATGAGTGTCCAGCTGCCTCCCTAGCAATACCGAAGCCAACTGGGTCAGACCAGTGCTTGGATGTCAGGTACTGCTTTTTCCTTTCTTGGGTATGATTAGCATAAAATAAATAAATTATATATATATATATCTGGAATTCTACAACTGCAGAATCTCTGGCCTTTGGGAGTCTAAAGTATCAAAAGTCTGAGTGTGAGAGAGATGCATTTACACAATGGGAAGGGAGCCGAAATGGGTCCACCATCTCTAAGAGAAATAAACACATGCCAGATGAACATACTATCGGTGCAGCAGAGGCATCCTCCCTGGGATATAAACAATAAAATGGCTGTTTAAAAAAAAAATCAAATGGTGTCATTTTATCATTGTTGCCTGAGACTAATCACCCTGCAGAAAATAAAATTCTGCAGAATAAATATCCAATATCACCCTTCAGGGTCAAATTCCTATATAACAAGACATTCAGTTCAGTAAAAATGCCCTAGAAAGGTCATAATTGATGACAGTATTCTTTCACAGAGACAGCGCTAAGAAGTGTGGCAATTGTGTAGTGGCAGGTGGAGGGCATGCATTATATCAATAGGGTCAGATAAACAAAAAGAAAGGGGCAAGCCAGCAAAAACAAAAACAAAAACAAAAAAACAGTTTTAATGAGGCAGAAACCATAAGTGGAAAGAGAACAAACACTGTCTTTTCCCAGTGGTGCCAGGTGTCCCCAGACCTGTGGTAACTTCATGGGTGCCAAAACCTCACTCCCTTTGATCCTCACCACTCTGCCCAAAGCATCAAGACTCTGGGCGCCCAAATGCCATAATTATTCCTGAGCAAGTCCCCCTGACTCAGATGAAATAAAAACTTAAATTTTTAAATGTATGTGTATATTCTAAAGTTAAATGTGTTGAATTTTTAAAACTGTTCTCTATTCTGTGATTAGATCTATTGTTTAGTTAGGGGTTCTGGAGTTTTGGGCAGTTTACTTGAAGCAAATAAAATGTTGGCCGCTATAGATTATTTCTTGAATTATTTGGAGGAAATAAAGGGGAAGTTTGTGAAATTCAAAGGGATGAAATCACTAACTTAAGGAATAGAATTCTATCTTTTAAAGTCTTCAAATATATAGACTATAGCATCAGAATAAATCCACAATAATTTTTTTTTATTGTTGTTGTATTACATCCATCCCTTTTTAAATCCACAATAATTTTAAAGAACTCCAATAAAATTATCAAATAGCTTCTTGTTTTCTAATCCATATTTTTACTTTGAAAAGAATTTTATTTTTAATATAAAACTATATATATGAAGTCTGTCCCAAAAGTATGGAGCCAATGTCAATATAATTAAAACAGTTCGTGCAGCTGATACTTTCAGTACAGGCCTCATATTCATTAGAGAAAAATTAAAAACACAGAAAAACCTACGAAATAAAAATATAAGCATCCACTATCCCAATAAAGTATCCCTACTTACATTTCTGGGCATTTTTTTCCAGGTTCTTTTTCTAGCACATATACATTTGTTAGTAATGTTTTGAAAATTACTAATAGACTTTTCTCTTTTGCCTTCTCAGTACATGCAATCTTTCAAAGATTTGATTCAGACAAGAGCTAGGATAGGGAAATAAGTTAATATTTTCAGTATATCAAAAAGATTATACAGCAAAATAAAAGTCTCGTAAGCTCACTATAAGGCTACAGAGGACAAATAGTCTTCATTACTTTTTCTCTTGAACAGAGCGAAGTTTAGACTTGACTTAAGAGGACTGTAAAGATTCCAGTAGAAAGAGGGAAGAAGGCAGCATGCACTTCTCACAGGGCCCAAGGCATTATGTGAAAAGGAGGAAAGAAAAGGTGAAAAGAAAGAGATACTTTGAAAAAGTGCTTTATATTTTTATTTCCCCAAGATTTAGCCCAGAGGAGACAGGATTGTTCCACTTAGTGCCCTCTTAAACCAGACAAAAGTTAAGTGCTAAATTTTTTTCCCTACTTGTATAGTAGGGACAACATGAAGAGAACTATCATGTAGACTAAATAACCATCATTACTCTTCTCATTTGGTGCTACACTTTTTTCATGTATATATTTAAAATGTAGCATCTTTTTCTATTGGAATTAAGTTACAACCTTTTTCGTTTGTCATTAAAAACTTCTGTAGCCATGGTTGGTGGCATAGTGGATAAGGAGCTGGCCTGGGAACCCAAAGGTCACTGGTTTGATTCCCAGCCAAGGCAAATAACCAAGTTTCAAGCCAGGTCTCCAGCCATAGCTGGAGACAGGTGAAAGGCAACCATACATTGATGTATCACTCCCTTTCTTCCTCTCTCTTTTTAAATTTTATTCAATTTTTAGATAAAATTTTTTTTTAATTTTGTAGCACTTGAAACCTATATAATTTTGTTAACCAGTGTCACTCCAATTAATTCAATAAAAAGGCAAAAAATTGAATATTCAATATTACAAAAATTTTTTGTAATAATTTTTATATTTTCAAAATATTTTATCTAGAAGTTTATACTCTGATGTGCTTAACTTGTACCTTATTTAGGTTTATTTTCCTAATTTTCATTATTATAAATAATTATAAATAATGAAAATTAGTTATTTCTTAGAAGTGGAGAAGTCAAAATTGATTAATATTTTAGGGTTCTTGATAAATCATGCCACATTGTTCTGCAGAAATATGATACTAAAACTAACCATTATATCAGCAGCAAATGAATGGACCAATTTCACCAAACCTACAATCATTTACACAACAAACATTTATCAAGAACCTACCATGAGCTAGTCATTATCCTATATACCCTATATACTGGAAACTTACTAGTAGACAAGACAGAAAATGTTACTCTCTTCTTCGGGAGCTTCCATATACAATATGTCATGTAGTAAATGACTTGAAGAAAATTAACAGGACAAAAGGATAGAGCAGTGCCCTGTCTAGCAGCCCCTGAAGCCAAATCATGCCAGCTACCTGTTTTGTAAATAAAGTTTTATTGAAACACAGCCACAGCCATTCACTTATGTATTCACTGCTTTCACTCTACAATGGCAAAGCTAAGCAGTTGCAATAGAGGCCATAGGTCCTACCCAGCCCCGTGTATTGGCAACACACAGTCTCTTGGGGTACAAAAAGTCCGAAGTCTTCTAGATGCTAGATTAGTCAAGGAAGGCTAACTACTGTGACAAATAAACCTCACAATACATGCTGGCTCAGACACAATAGAAATTTATTTTTTGATCATGTAACAATAGCAGGTATGTGAATAGAGTGGCAGGTCTTTCAGGGATCCAGATTGACAGGCTTTGCTTTCTTTCTTCCTTTCTTTTTTTAATTTTATTGTTGTTGTATTACACCTATCCCCATTTTGCTCCCCTCTGTCCCCCTCCCCACCCCCACCCCCCACCCCGTCCCCCTCCCCACGCCCCCTTGCTTTCTTTATATTTTGGCTCTCAGTGTCTCTCTGGAGGTTGCCTCTATTTTTGCCAGTCAGAGGAACAAAAAGTGTGATGTATTTCTGCACGGGAAGTTTTATGAGCCAGGCTTTTATATCACTTCCACTAACACTCCATTAGCTAGAACCCAGCCACATGGCTGCACCCACCTATATGGGTTACTGGGATGTGTAGTTTCTATCTGCTCAACAGGGGGAGGGGACAGCAGGCTATCTCCATGTCAGATAGGATGCACTTCCCAATTTCCAAGAAGAGTTGCAATTCATTATTATTTTATTGTGCTTTTTCCATTAACACTGGTTAATATGCATTTTTATACGTTTCTTAGACATTTATAATTTCTCCTCTCTGATTTTCCTATCTTCATATTCTTTGTTCATTTTTCAATTGAAGCTTTGGAATTTTTTAAGTGACTCTTATAAGTAATTAAATTATTAAAAATCATAATCCCCATTTGTTATTTTCTTTTTTACATAGTTTTGAAAGGTAGAAGAGTTTAAAATTTAATGTAAAGTAATCTATGTTTTTTCCTTTGTAATAATTTCCATCATTTTCTATTTGGAAATCTCTTATCTATTCAATGATTAAATCCATATCCATCAATTTTCTTCAAGGTTTTAATGCCTTACATACACTTTAAAGTGAGGGTCTAAGTATATTACTTTTGAAAATAATCAACCTTCTCAGCACAAGTTATTAAATAATTCATCTCATATTGATTTGTAATGTTTCATTTACTATATTGTAAGCTATTTTGTACTATGGAATAAGGAAGTATATTCATGTCTTGAATCAGTAGCATGAAATTTTAATTATTATGTCTTTATACTTTTTTAATATATTATATGCCTATCTGGTAAGGTAAGTCCTTTTCATATAACTTCTTTTTCCAAATATTTCTTTGCATTGTTTACACATTTAATTTTTATAGCTGTATTTTTCTCATTGCAAAAGTACTTCAAAAATACAATGTGAAAAAAATTTTTCTAAGTAACTTTTATAATTACTATATTTTTTAAAGTTCTGTTAATTTTTTATGTTTATATTATATTCCATAGATTAAGCTGAGAAATAGCCATCCAAAAACCTTGAAATGTTTCTCATTTGTTGTTTTCTGTTCTTCAAGAACACTTTTTGTTTTGGGTTTTGTTTTGTTTTAATCTTCACTGAAGGATATATTTAGAGAGTAAGAGAGAGAGACAAAGAGAGAAGCATTGATGTGAAAGAGAAACACTGGTTGCCTCCTGTTAGCACTCTGACCAGGAATTGAACCAGAAACCTGTGTATGTGCCCTGACCGAGAATCGAACCTGCAACCTTTTGGTGTACGGACAACATTCCAACCAACTGATCCACGCAGCCAGGGCTTTGGTTTTCTTCATACAGATCAAGGAATTTTATATTTTTAATAGTATTTAATATGATATTTTCTTATTTTATTTTTGATTGGTTTTGTTTTTAAAGTGTAAAACCATTAATGTAGCTATATATATAGATTTTTAATTGGTTTTCTTAAATTTTATAAGGAAATATTCACATCATCTGAAAGTGATTTATTTTTGTAAATAAAGTTATAGCTCTTTTTGTTAGTTTTCCTTTTTAGTTCTTGCCTCACTGTATTCCCTAGAACAGTGTTACCCAATCCGTGGTCCACAGACCCCTAGCAGACCATGAATTTGGAAAATGCTAAGTAGTTTATCTTCCTCTCACAGGTTCACAAGTTATACTTGAGAGCATTGGAAGTTATATGATAAAGAAACCTAGTTTATCTTATTTAACTTTGCATCACTAGTATACCTTGCACCCAGTAGCATCCATTAATGTACCGGACCACAGCCATCCTAGTCTCCAATGTCCTCACCCCACAATCACATGTCCTTCTAGCCTTTCCTAGCAAGACATTCTACAGTCACCACTTCTTGTAAAACCTGTGTTTATGGATCAAAGTTAGAGTAATTTTGGACAACAACTTCCAAACAATGTTGAAAATGATTGTGACAAAAAGGCATTCTTTACGCTGACTGGTGTGGCTCCATTGTCCCACAAACCAAAATATTGCAGGTTCAATTCCCAGTCAGAGCTCATGCCTGGGTTGTGGGCCAGGTCCCTGGCTGGGTGCGTTCAAGAGGCAACTGATGGATGAGCCCTTCTTTTTCCCTCCCTTCCCTTCTATCAAAAATTAAATTAATAAAAAAAAAATTTTAAGGCATCCTTCAAATGATCAATATGATGTATTGTAAGTTATCTTAGTTTATTTGCTTTTTTTCATGAATAGACTTGCCAGAGGCTTATGTAATTTTTAATTTTTTAAAAAAAGTTTTCTTTTTGATTTGATCAATTCTATAATTTTGTATGGCTTATTTATTAATTTCTGCTTTTATTTTTTCTATGACTTCCTTCTGCTTTCCTTGAATATACTTTGTGCTTATTTTTTCTAATTTGGGGAGTGAGCTTCTTAGTTCATCTATTTTCATATTTTCCACTACACATCAAAGTGTATGGGATTTAGCCAAATGCTAAACTACTCCCATTACTGGAGAAGAGAGAATAGAGATAAAAGATTAACTCATTAAATTTTAGGCTCATGCTTCTCTCATAGAATGCAATACAGTAATTAAACTTTATAGCAAAAAAAAAGAGCTAATTCAGATTTTAAAAATAGAGAACTTTGGAAAACAACTTTGAAAAAGAATGAGGTACAAGGAACCCGAATACCCAGATTCCCTTCAACTCTGGACAAGTCAAAATCATAGACAGACAAGAGGACCTCAGCTAAAACAAACGCATCATCAGGGACTCCTAGGAAATAAAAGCTGGCCTTGTATTCAGTTCAAATTTGTTTTAAGCTTTAGAGGTTGCCTCCATTTGGGCTCCTCCAGAAGCCAACCTGAAGCAAGAATTCCCAAGTGGTTTATTTGGTGAACAATGGCAGGAGACAACTGAGCAGGGAAGGAAGCTAATCAAAGGATCACTATCAACAAGTTACCACTATGGCCGCTGGAGCTTGATGCTACTGTGGAATTCCGGAAGCCAGTGTAGAGCACATGCCTGAGTGTTGTCCCGTAACTGAACAAAAACGGAGGTTCAGCTGCCTGCCACCACAAAAGACAAACTCGTGTGGCAGATACTGGTGCGAAAGGAACGAGGTTTATTCAGGTGCTGCACAACCTGGGAGATGGACTTTCATCTCAAACACCATCTTATCTGCCTGCGCAAGCCCAAAAGTTCTTACAGGGAATAGGAAGAGGGAGGCGTTTTCCCAACTCAATTATCTTTCGGGGCCCTATCCATTCATATCTCTAGCCTCCCATGTGCTCACTGTAAAAACCTCCCCCTGCCACCACCTTGGCCAGTGAGGGAGACTCCCCAGCACTCCCATTGACTGTCCCACCCCAGGAGAGAGGGAACTGGGGTGTTTACGTATATGTCAACTCCTATCATTTGTTGAGGGCTGCTGAGGTTGGGGCCACTTGCTGCTTACCCAGGAAAAGCCCACAGGTAAGAAATGCAGGTGCCAGTAGTCAGAAACAGACCAGAGCATTAAGTGATTAAGCAATAAGAGGGAGGGATATAAGGAGGATAGTGGGGGGTTTGAAGGGAGTGTCTTGAGAACAGCCCTAGGGGCACCGGATTTCCTTCCCTTCAACCAGCCATAAATGTCTCACCCAGGTTTATGGGCTAATTTGCTTCCTAGGAGACTTGCAACTTTAAGAGGGATTTGTTTCTAGTCTAGATGTGACTGTGACCTCATCATCAGGGAAGCACCTTCAGAAAGCACTGTGGTGAAGCAGCAAAGCCTGAGCGCATGGATGCTGTCCAGGAGCAGCAAAGCCGCTTGGGAACTGGGGGGCAAAGGAAACTCCTTTCTCAAAGCCAGAGCACATCAGAGATCTCTGGGGTGAACAGGAAAGTTAAAAAGACAGAGGAGCCCTGGCTGATGTGGCTCAGTGGATTGAGCACCAGCCTTCAAACACAAGTGCCACTATTCAATTCCCAGCCAGGGCGCATTCCCAGGTTGCAAGTCAGGTCTCTAGTCAGTCTCCAGCTGGAAGCAGATGAAAGGCAACCATACATTGACGTTTCTCTCCCTTTCTTCCTCCCTCCCTTACCCTGTCTCTACAAATAATGAATAAAATCTTTAAAAGGAAAAAAAAAAAAAAAAAAAGGCAGAGGAGACAAATTGTACTTCCATGACAATATTATTGGCTTAAGCATTGCTTCACTCTTCTATGCACTCTATGTGTTACAAGACCCTAAACGATAGTTAAGAAAAACCATGATCTCTTCTACTTCTAGTTCAATCTAGATGAACTTAAATGCATTTCTTAAACTCCGAATAAGAAGGGAAATAAAAACTGCTACATCCAGGAGTAGCTGTAACAACTGACTAAATAAATGTAGGGAAAGCCTTTGTAGTACCAAGTGCTTGCTAATAAAAGCAAGTAGTTCTCACAAGAATTGGCTCAGCTTAATTAGTGTGGCAGATTAATTAGTAATCTGTTCTCCAAAGCAAGTGCGATATAAATAAAAGGGATTTGACCCTATATTTTATTGCCAATTTCCCAAGAGTGAAGAATAATAAAATCTTGATTCCAATAAACTGCCTTACACTGATGGATTTACTCTCTGAAGTGATATTTTGAAAATTAAAATGTATTCCCATCAATACATGGCCTTTTAATAAATGCACTGTTTTTTCCCTTTCATTAATTGAGTTTTATAAGCTACTTACTCCAGCCACAGTAGAATAGTCACCCATATTACAGGCCTTTATTTTGCTGCATGAAACTCTGAGTAGATACCATCAAAGTGCCTTTCCTCTGCAGAAATATTTTATCAACATAATCGTCATCTGTCTGCTTTTTAAATGAATGGCTTCCTCAGCTAAAGCAATTCGCAATTTTATGCTTTCCTTCTCATTTCTGGTGACAAACAACTGTATCCCCATATAACTCCTTTCCTGATGTCAGCTTAAATTTAGAGGCTTGGTTTATGAGCCACTCAGCTCGGCCCACCTGCCTAGCTATCTGGCCCTGTGACAGTTTATAACTGTGGAGCCAGGTCACCACTGCAGCCCCCACTGCCACAGATTGGGAAGTTCCAGACACAGGACTGCCCCTGCAAACCAGCCAGCTGCTCAGGAAGGCCAGGTGACACAAGCTGGTGCAGTTACAGCCCATGGGTGGGACACAGAGTAGGGGGTTGGAGCTGGTAGAGAATTCCTATTCCCTTCCCCCTCCCCAAATGAACTATTTGAAGATTCTGAATATGTCCTATGAAACCAGGCAATTGGCTGTGTTGGTTAGACTCTGAGACCAGCTAAGTAACACATCTCTGTGTATTTCTCTCTTTTTTGGCAAAAGAAAAAAGTAGTTAAAAAAACACATAACACAAAATTTACCATCTTAGCTATTTTAAGTGTACAATACCATACAGTAGCTTAAGTATATGCACATCGTTGTGCAAAAGGTCTCTAGATGCTTTTCATCTTGCAAAACTGAAGTTTTATACCCACTGAACATCTCCCCTTTTCCCCATCTCCTCAGCTCCTGACAAATTTATGCCATTCTGGGATAAAGAATAAATAAATTTTAAAATCCTAATATTGATGAGGTTCAATTTATCTCCTCCAGCAGTATGGGGGCACAGAGCTGGGTTTACTTCTACTTAAATTTACAGAATTGTGCCTTTGTTCACAGAGCATAGTCCTCTCTAAGTCTACCCTGTTTCCCTCACTTAACAACCCCATAACAAATGGGAGGGACACTATCAAAAGAGCCAGGAACTTAAATATGTGGAAACTCACATATTTAAGAACACCAAGGTCTCTGGCTACTACTGAGCACCGCCTATCTTCCTCTGTTCCTCCTCTCCTCCCCTCTTTCCCTCATTCCTTCTCTCCTCCCTTCCTCCTTCCCTTCCTCCCTCCCTCTCTCTCTTCTTATCTCCCTTCCCTCCTCCCTCTTTCTTTTCCTTCCTCCCTTCCGCTCTCCAGTCTTCCCTTCCTCCCTCTCTTCCTTCCCTCCTCTCTTCCCTCTTCTCTCTCCCTTCCCCCTTCCCCCCTTCAAATGGCCCCAAACCCCACCAACATCCTACTGATCTCTCCACTTAAGAGATCTTAAGCCAAAACCATCCAGAGAAGCTGCTGCTGAACTTCTGACTATGTTATTGATAAGCTGACTGGCAATGAAATTAGGACTTCCACATCTATACCCACACCGAGCTGCCATTCGTTCCACAACCATCCCCCCCTCTCCCCATGCAGCTCACATGCCTGAAGGCCTCCTACCCCATCCGGGTCCAGACTCCAGACTCCACCACCTTGCCATCACCTACTGATGGCCTGTTCCACACCTGCGTTCAGTGGGCCGGCTTATTACTCACCCCACAGCTCCAGACCAGCCTCAGACCTGACAAGCCAGCAATCCTTTCTGCTGTCCGCTAGGCTGAATCACACCCTCTTCCACAAGCTCTGAATTCGGTCCAAGCTTGTCCTTTCTTGGGTCCTCTCTCTCAGCCCTAAGGTACCATATAGTTTCCTTATTTCTTAAAGGGGCTCTTTTATCACAGTCATTCTCATACAAAAATTCTGTGTCCCTTGAGCTCAACACTAAGTGACTATCTCCCTCTGGATGAGAGGCAACGAGGCCTCCTTCTCCCATCCATCATGATCTTGTCGCCAGGTTTTCCCAGCTGATCTGGCAAGTTAGTCTGGCGAACCTTTCTTTCTTCACCTGCCTCTGTATCTCCCTTCTTTGGTCCTGGCTCACAGTGCACAGCCCAGCACAGAACAGTGGTTAGGGGTGTGCGGTCTGCAGACCAAGTAGGTGGCTCAAGCACCACCTCTGTGGCCAGTTCTGTGACTAGATACACTGCTTCACCGCTCTGTGTCTCAGTGCTTTCTCACATACAATAGGGCTGAACTAGCAGGGCCTTTGTCATGGGACTGGTAGAGGATTAAATGAGCTGATGCATGTAAAGTACTTAGAAGATTTCCTGGCCCCATAAGTACCAAGTAAGCTTAGCTCCCATTATTCTTCATTTCCCAGTCACCTACATGGGAGGTGTTTTGTTTTTTGTTTTGTTTTGTTTTGTTTTGTTTTGTTTTTTATCATCCTTAGAGATGAACCAGCTACACATTAGCCTTACCGTTTGATCGCCTTAGCTACATACATAGATGCCCCATTCTTATTTAGATACTCTATTAGTCTACTTGGGCTGAATTACAAAATATCACAGGCTAGGTGGCTTAAACAATAGACATTTATTTTCTCACAGTTCTGGGGACTGGAAGTCCATGATCAAGGTGCTGGCAAATTCAATTTCTGGTGAAAACTGGCTTGCAGACAGCCACTTTCTCACTGTGCCATCACATGGCCCCTCCTCTGTGTGCAGGTATAGAGAGAACAAGCTCTTGGGTGTTGCTCCCTTTGCTTATAAGGACTCAAATCATTACTAGGTTAAGACCCCACCCTTATGATCCCCATGAAGGCCCTACCTCCAAATATAATCACATTGGGGGTTAGAGCTTGAACATATGGATTTGGGGAGGGAACAGTCACACACTTCTTGGGTCACAATCTGGAGCCTGTCATCATCTGGAAACTTCAACACCAGCCATAACTTCCTGTCCTGGACGTTTTCCATGCCGTCCCTCTCACCACGTCTACTCTCTGGCTACCCTGATTTTCACCATTTCTCTTTATCATCACCTCCTCAGCTCCCTACTCCAACACTTCTTCTCCCCTTCTTCTTGGACCCCACAAGTGATACCCCATTAGCACCTGGTCCAGGCATTTCAAACTATCTATTGTATCACCACTCCGGGCCATCACCAAGAAATGTGTATTTGAGAATCCACAGGTGGACTTCTTAGCCACATTCTGTCTCCCCAGGTATTGAAGTGATGTCTAATAAGATGTCACCCATTCTGAAAAGAGGCTCCCTAGGATATTCAGGGTTGTACAGAAATCGAGATGTCCAATAGGTACTGCCAATAGTTTACCCCTCAATTCTCTGCCAGGACAGCAGCAAAAGAAAATAAGAAAAGGAGAAAATTATCCCTCATCATCTCGTGTAGCTGGTAAATAAAATGGACTTTCTAGTCCCTGGCACTCCTTGCTTGTCCTATTGCTAGGAAAATTACAAATCATGCTGAACGTTCACCTGCCCTCCTCCCACTTTCTAGTCATTCTCTACCAGCATCTCTCAGCTTCATATGTAAAAATGTAAAAAGAAATACCTCTTAGGAGACAAAAGAAAATTATGTTAGATAATGTATGTAAAATAATATATTGCTGTCAGGTTGAGCGGTCTCGGGTGTGAGACAGACAAGTGTTGATAGAGAGGCCTCTGGTCTGGTAGCAAGAACTTACACGGAGCCTTGAGGGGAGTTGGCATGCTTTATTGCTGGCGGCTCCGGTGTCATCGTCCTCATGCATGGTTGTCCCACCCTGTACAGCAGCAACAAGCTTACAGCAAAGGCAGTCTTATGTATTCATTAGAACAAAGGAGGCTCTATGTACCTCAGAACAAAGAGGCAGTCTACCCAAAAGAGATGTCTGTCTGCTCAGGGTGGACAGGTTGGTTACCTTTGGGGGCTCAGTGTTCCGGGGCTTTGGGATAAAATTAACTCCAAGGCTAATTATTTGGCAGACTCCAGAAGAAGGTCCAGCCATATCTACAAAGGGACTGGGGACTTCTCCCCTGTCCTCTTGTTAGCAGAGAAACCCTGGTTCTTCTCATCAATGAAGTAAAGAATTACAGATCAGCAAGCCTTTTAGTGTGCACACAAACTTTATTAATGAATGGAAGAGCAAAAACAAAGGTGGCTAAAGACCAGGGTGGCAAGCCTACCCTAAGGTGGCCAGATGCCCAGTGGCCAGAGGCCTAAGATTGCCCAGAGCATGCCAGAGGCCCCAAGGCTTAGAGCCAAGAGCAGTAAGAGCTCTAAGGGCAATAAGAGAGTGAGTCCTTTGTTGGGAGGACATATATCATGGTGGGATGGGGGTGAAGAAGTTACACTTTGATTGGTGAATGAAGGGGCTTGGTGACATGACTACCTAAACTTAGGCATGTGTGGGGATCTGTTAGCCTGAATCACTATTTTGCTCTGGACTATTTGTTCCTTTTGTATGCATGGCAGAGGCCTGGCAGTTAGGCAAAGTTGTTTTAGGGGCTTTTCTTTGGACACTGTAGTCCCTCTCCTGCCTTTCTGGCCTTGGGATGAAAGCACAGTCTCAAGGTTTTTCTTTTCCCAGTTAGTAGGGATGATACACACAGACTTTCAAGGGCTCCCCCCATCCTGCATTATCACAGTTCACTTGTGTTGTTCAGATTGCCTGGCAGCCTTATTGGACCAGGTTCAGGATGACTGGGTCAGCAGGTGAGACGTGTCTCCCTCTGCTTCTAGACTTCTGTATTGAGTTATTTATTACATTGTAATGGTGAGGGTCCTGCCTTTGTTTCCCTTTTGGCTGCTTATTTGCCTATAACACCCTGACAGTAGCCCAGTAGCTAAAACATAGTAAATAGCCCCTCAATGAATGCTAGTCCTCACCCCATTTTTTTAACCATTCTCATGAGTATTTGCATTTCATGTATTTATCTTATATATTATAAAGAACATACTAAGCTTATATTGGGTGGAATGTTTTTTAAATCATCAATAATTAGCACAGCTATTCCCCATTTTATGTGTTCCCTTCCATTCTTTGATTACATAATTATGTATGTTTAGAGCATTGCAATAAAGAGTGTGCATAAAATTTCACATCATTATGTTCTTATGTTGCTATCATCTCCACCATTAAAATTTTCATGACTGCATAACATTTCATCAAGGGAATATAGTATGAATTCATTAAATATCCTATCATTGAATAGTTAAGTTAGTTCCAATGTTTCCCTGTTATAATAAGAATAGGATGCAATAAACATTTTTGTGTTTATTTGGGATTATTTCCTCCTGACTTATTTCTGCAAATAGAATTTCTGTGTCAAAAAAAAAAGTTATTATTTCTAGAGCTCCTCATGCATTTTGCCAAGTGGCCTTCCAAAGCATTTCTGGCAATCTGCACTGCTACTGATGGTGCCTCACAGGGAGTGGTGCATTTTTACAAAGACATTTGTTCTCCTCCAGTTTTAAGTGCTTAGTTATTGAAAAGCTTTAGACCAGGAGGGGCCAACACCCTCAGGTTACTTGACATGAAGGAGAAGGTAGTGTGTATACTGTTTCATATTCCTGTGGTAGCATTTTCTCTAAAATCCCTACTCCCTGGAGATAGCCTACCTTCTTGCACCTTCCTATGACTAGAACCACCTTTCCTGGGCAAATCTTGAATCCTCATCATCCCCAGGCACAGGTTTCCTTGTTCATCATATAAACATAACAGTTTTGGACATGAGTTCAATTTTATGGCTGTTCTTGTTACTCATAATACAGGCTCCCATCTGCTGGGTAACAGTGAGAGAAAGGGAGACATCTGAAGGAACAGGTAGATGAAGCCTCCTTATCCGATGACACTTTTGTGGGATCCCCAGAATCCAGGAATAAGTCTTTAATTTTACAAATCCCAAAATTCCCTTATGCCTGATCTCCTACCCTACGGCAGAGGTCCCCAACCTCCAGGCCAGTTCCAGCCTGTTAAGAACCAAGCTGCATGGTGGGAGGTGAGCTTGAATGTAATGTACTTGAATCATCCCAAAAACATTCCCCCCAACCCTGGTCTGTGGAAAAATTATCTCCCATGAAAATTATCTTCCATCTTGGCATCCCTGGTGCCAAGAAGATTGGGAATCACAGTCTTAGGGTAAGGCCTGAAGAAAGATAAATTCACTCAAACCAAATCCAAGCAAAGCAGTGACTTGTATTAATGATAAGAGCATGTAGTTAACGTATACATTTGAAAAGTTGTGTTCCAAAAAGAATCTGAGGAGGAAAACAGTTCATAACTGGGACATTCACAGGCTGAAGGGATGGAGGAAAGTAGGGGTTACCCATTTGGTAACTTGGTCAGGTTGATGCGGACTCAAATGTTGGGAAATTTTAGTTCCAGATAATAGCTAATAAGCTTGTAATCAATGTATATAAAAAGCTATTATTTCAGGAACTGGAGGAATGACCCACCTTGACTCCAGGTAACCATAAGCAGTTTCACCTTTGTGTCTCAGGAGGACTGCAAGTAATTCAAGATGGTATCTGAGCCATTATAGGGTGAGATGGCCACCACCCAGGACACAGATGAAAGAATGCTGCATCTGTTATCTCGTTAACTAACTTTTCCCCTTACTTCAAAACCCCTTACCTACAACTTTCTTCTCCTTATAAAAAGGGCCCGTTTATAACAGAATGTAAGACTGTCTGTTAGGGTACAAACACACTGTCTTCTCAGATCACCAACCATCTGAATAAAGTGCCCATAAAGATTCAATTCCTGTCTCTGCTTGTTGGGTCTGGTAGATGACAGGCAGCATGAACACAGCCTTTCGGGTTTCAAATTCTGCAGTTGTAGGAGGAAGGCTTGGGGTTGAGGGATTTCCCAGAGACAAGTGGCCTTGTTGTCTTTCTAGGAGCGAGCACCTGCCTTTTGGTTCAATCTGCCTGAAACTCAGCAGATGGCACACTGTCCCCAGCTGGCAAACACCAGTGGGAATGAAGAAGTGTTTGACATGTAAATAGGATAATTTGCTTTGAAGGATGCAAATCATCCATAATGGAATCATTCCCCTCCTTGGGTCAAAAGTCAAAACAACAGAGATTTCTATCAGCTACTCCCAGTCCTCAGGGGCTTCTTTCTGGAATGCAGATTAGCATGGCAGTTTGTAAGGTAGATATTCTTTCTTTAAGGAATTCTGGCGTTGTGGTGAAGGGCTGTTTGTCAGCAGAATTATTTATTCATTAAATATTCCCACCATATCCCAGACACTGTGCTAATAGTTTGGTTTAAGTGAGTGTGGCTGCAAGTAACAAAATCCCTGACCAACGGTGCCCTAAATGATGAAGACCTTTAATTATCTCACAGAACCAGAAGCCCGAGCACAGGTAGTGCTAAGATTGGTGCAGCTTTTCAACCATGCCAACAGGAGCACAGGATCCTCCCATCTACCTCTTTTGCTGCCTTTAGTGATTACTTACATCCTCCCACGTGGTTTTAAAGCAATTTTCACAGCTCCCAAGTACCACTATCACATATGATGCTATGGACTGAGGGTTTGTGTCCCTACAAAATTCATATATTGCCTGCAAACCCAAAGGTCGCTTATTTGATTCCCCAGCCAGGATTCATAACCTGGTTGCAAGCCAGGTCTCCAGTCAAGTCCGTGGCTGAAGGCAGGTGAAAGGCAACCATACATTGATGTCTCTCTCCCTCTCTGCCTCTCTCCCTTCCCCTCTCTCTGGAAACAATAAATAAAATCTTTTTAAAAAATTTATATATTGAAGCTTAATTCACAATGTAATGGTATTAGGACTTAGGGACTTTGTGAAGTAATTAGGTCATGAAAATGAAGCCCTCATGAGTGGAATTGGTACCTTTATAAGAAGAGACAGGAGAGAGAGCATCTTCCCCCACCCCCAACCCATGTGAGGACACAGCAAGGAGGCAGCCAACGGCAAACCCGGAAGAGGGTTCTCACCAGGAACCAAGTTGGCTAGCATTTTGATCTTGGACTTTCCAGCCTTCAGAACTGTGAGAAATACATTTTTGTTTTTTCAGCCACCCGGTCTATGGTACATTTGTTATGGCAGTTCAAGCAGATTAAGAAATATGACAAGATCCTAAGGAGAACGGAAAGGATCAGAATTGTTGTTTTCACATAGAGATGATCTTTCCAGGAGATCAGAACTGGGTCACATGGCTGTCTGTAGACCAATCACTGGCAAAGGAGAATAGGATTATCTCATTGATTTAGACAGCTGTGATTTGTCTCTTGGGGATGAGCACAGTACCCTGGAAACAACTGAAGTTCAATCCCTGAAAAAGAGCAGCCAGGGAGGAGAAAAGAGCTATGCACCTAATTTGCCACAGCCAAGCACACACGGCATAGTAATGAACATGATAGATATAGTCCCTGCCCTCGTGGAACTTACAGTTTAGTGACAGAGATAGGCAGGAACTAACCATTAAATATATAATCTGAAAGTGCTATGAATAAAATCTGGTTTTATGAGATAAAACTTCATTGTAATTATAAAGTAATTTTCACCATCTAGGACATCCTTCTTTCATTATGTGGCAGCAGAATGGTTTGCCAAGTCACCTGTTTCAGAGAAGTTCCTCCAGTTTAAATTCAGTGTGGTAGGCAGAATAATGTCACTTTCCCAAAAGATGCCCATGCCCTAGTCCCTAGAACCTGTTAAATGTTATCTTGCATTACAAAAGGGACTTTGCAGATATGAAGTTAAGGATCTTCAGATGGAGAGATTATCCTGGATTATCCAGAGGGGTCCAGTGTAACTACAAAGGTCCTTATAAAAGGAAGGCAGAGAAGGAGATGTGATGATTGAAGCAGAGATCAGAGTGATGTGGCTGCAATCCAAAGAATGTGGGCAACCTCTAGAAGCTGAAAAAGACCAAGAATAGGTGGATTCTCCCCTAGAGCCTCCAGTTCTGCAGACACTTGATGTTAACCCCATTTTAGACTTTAGATCTCCAGATAAATTGGTATTGTTTTAAGGCACTAACTAGGTGGCATTTTGTCATATCAGCAATGAAAACTAATACATACATCTAATTTGTCCCAGTTCAAACTCTTCACATCTGTGTCTACCAATAATTACCTGCAGATGAAAGCCAGGGAAAGTAAATCACCTGGGAACTTGGAGGAAAAACATCATGTCAATCAAATCATTTTGAACAGCTTTAATTTAAGGGTAGCTGACATAAAGGTTCTATTTTTCCCTCTAAGCTGAATTTCTAAGTGCTCATTATCAGGCACATACAATAAAGGACATGGTTTAAGATAATAATTTTCCTCTTAGTGAAGTATCAGCCATGCAAACTGTTTTAATTATATTGACATTGGCTCAATACTTTTGAAACAAACTATATATACAGTTTTCCAGGAGAGCACCTGCCTTTTGGATCAGACTGCCTGAAACTCAGCAGATGGCACACTGCCCCCAGCTGGGGAACAATCCAGTGGGAATAAAGAAGTGTAAGTGCTAAACATACTCCGTCTTCAGAGGATTCTGATCTGTAGTTCTCCTGTGAATCATGAGTGCAAGTCAATCTTAAGCCTTCCCTTGTGAGCTGACATAAATATCAAGGGGTGGATGCTGAGAAGGTGTTTAAAGAACTCAGGAAGATAATCCAATAGAAAAAGTCAGCCAACCCACATCATTTAAGCAGAGAAACTAGTATTGTAACACAAGCCTAAAAGCTGCTAAAATTAGCAAAAATAAAACCTATAAATAAAAATCAAAAAACTACTAATATGAAGAAGTGCAAAATCCCAATGAGGAAATAGTAAGCAAAAGCCTTTATCTCCTCTCCATCACTCCCTGCCTAGCCCTGTGTCCCTGCCTTGGCATGAGTCAACATCTTTTCCCTTGATGATAAAATAGGTTTGTAACTCCTCATCTTTCTGCCTTATCACTTCCCAGGCCATTTTTCACTGCTGCCAGAGTGAATTTAAAAACATTGATCTTATCAAATTACCTCCCTGCTAAAATCAATTTGCAGACTCCCTGTACCAGGCACCTGGTAGGAAATGTTATACATATCACCTGTATCCTCAGAGCTTCCAAAAATCAAGGTGCCCAGTCCAGGATCAAGCACAGAGGACACTTATTTTAATTTGTTTACCCCAGTTGGTGAGCTTTTAAAATGCAGATTCCCAGGCCAGACCCTAGTGTCAAAGTATTAGAATTTTGAGGCTGGAACCTAAAATTCAAGTCTACTGTGTATATCTGTGTACAGTTGATGGCAATCATTTGGTGTGGCCCTGCAGATAATGTGTAGTTTTTGAAAACTCCACAAGTATTTTTCCTACACAGTGGGTTCAGCCACTGCCTTAGACTCTTGCCATTTGGTATGAGTCATAAAGTCAAATTTCAAACAAAAAGATGAGAATGTAATGGAGTGTGTAAGTACATGGGCTCTGGAGACTGTTTAGCTCCTCCCCTTACTAGCTGAGCAATCTTAAATAAGTTAGTTTCTGTCTCTGTGCAGTTTTCTCATCCTCAAAATGGGATAACGATAGTACATATGGTTAAGAGGATCAAATAAGATGAGATCTGTATGGAATTTGGGTTGAGGTCTGACACAAAGTAAGCATTCAATAGGTGTTAAGTTCTAACATTATTACCCTAGATCAGTGAGCAAATAGTGGAGAGATGTTATTCAATTTTTTTTGAAAGATACTTTTTACTGAAAACAAAATCTCTTCTATTTATAGTTCAACTGAGAGTTTTTATTTATTTTTTTTATTTTATCCTTTAGCATCCTTTAATGCCAGTCACATTGTGATAAAGTAGCCTCTTCTGTTCTCTCCATGATTATAAGGCTTCTCTCCCTACTAAGAGTATTTAAATCACAAATATGGGTTGACTTTTGTCAAGTGCTTTTTCTGCATCTACCAAAATGGTCATTTACTTTTTCTCTTTTATTCTGTTAACATGGTTATTGCATTGATTTTTTAAAATATTAAATCAAACTTGCATACTTAGAATTAAACCCTACTTGGTCATGATATATTACCCCTTTTTATGTTATTTGATTTGAGTTGCAAATTGTCAAGAGTTTTTGTGACTATGTTCAGAGAGGCAGTAATCTATAGGGTTTTGTTTTGTTTGGTTGTTGTTTAATAATATCTGCCTGGTTGCACTATCAGAGTAATGTTGGCCTCATAAAATGAGTTGGAACATAGTCCCTCCTCTTTTAATTTCTGAGTTTATATACAATTGCTATTATTTCTTCCTTAGGTATTTGCTATAAATCACCAGTGAAACCATTTGGGCATGAAATTTTCCTTCATGGAAATGTTTATAATCAATTCCATTTTTTAAGAAATGCAGTGCTAGTGATTTTATTCTATTGGAAATAAAATTCTCAGCATGTGTGAAGATGTGCCACAGTCCTGCCTTCACTCTTCCTTGTAGGACACAGTGACACAGAGCCCCTCAGTGAGGCTTGCCCCATGGAGGCAACACTGCTCACTGCCAACCCAAGACCTCTGCTTAGATTCCAACTGAACCTATTAATGGAGAGACCATCATTAGGTGTGGGCTTAAAGACAGCTTTCCTACCAGCCTGGCTCACTGGTAGGAGAAAAGGCTGAGCCAGGAAGCTGAAATGAGGTCCACAGAGCCCCAGGTGGGGCCAAAGGAGCAACAAAGCACACTAGATGTTGCACAACTCTAGGAGGCTCCATTTGCAGCAGATAATAATTTGCATACGTGTTGCATCAGAAGGATCCTGAGGAAGTTGTGCCAGCCTCAACTGACCACTGAGGCCTATGGCAGCCTTGACTGGCTCCTGTGACTAAGACAGCAGATAGGGTCAACCAACCCATGCTATCTTCCCACAAATACATAGTGTGCCTCCCATGTGTCAGATAGTGTCCTAGGAGTTGGTATTTTCCTAGTGCATGTTCTTGGGGAAATCATTTCAGCTCAAAGAGAGATATATTACTGAGTCAACAGCATGGTTATATTGCCCGCATCCAACCTTGGGCCTCCAGACCCTAACCCCAAGGCTACATAATCCCTCTCTGTTTTAAGGGGTCAGTAAAGGAACCTTTAAGGGAGACTCATCCACAACAACAACATCAAAATTTTATGAAAGTCAGTCATCAACTGCAGTATATACATTTTTTTCAAGTACGCATGGAATAGTTACCAAAATTGAAAATATAGTAGGCCAAAAAATAAGGCCAAATAAATTTCAAGTGTTTGAAATTATATATGTAGAATATATCCTCTAACCACAATGGAATTATTTAAAAACAAAAATAATTAATAAAATTTTCTAATTAGAAGAAAACAATGTAAGCAATACATTTCTAAACATAAAAAATAGAAAGCTCCTGGATCAAAGAAGAAATCTGAATGGAATAATTAATAGAACATGATATATCAAACATTTTATGATGTAATTAAAGTAGTATTTTAAAAATTTAGAGCTTTAAATACTTGCTTAGGAAAAAAGGCTGAAAGTCAATTAAGTAAACATATATTTCAACATATCATTTCAAGTTATTTGAAAAATCAGCAAGTTAAAATATATTCAAAGCACGTACTGCCTGGTGCATACTAAGTACAGCAAGTCCTCGAATAAAGTTGTTTTGTTATAACATTGATGAGGGGAAAAAATCAATTCCTGGTTGGGGTCACTGTTTGTGTGAAGTTTGCACATTCCTCTCATGCCTGTGTGAGTTTCCTCCAGGAACTTGGGTTTGTTCCACACCCTACAGGTGAATTTGTCCCATTTTGAGTCCATTTGGGTGTGTGAGTGGCCCTGAGATGGGAGGATGTCCTATCCAGAGGTGGATCCCATCTTCCACCCTGAGCTGCCAGGATAGGCTCTAGCCACCTGCCACACCGAACTGGACTCAATGGGTTGGAAAAAAAGTGTCTTGTGTGTTTTTATTAATCTTTCTTAAATGTATGTATAGTTTACTTTTATTTCAACATTTAATATTAACACACGATTGATCAGCAATTTCATAGCAAAAGCTAATGCAAGTGTAAGCACGAGTTAATTCATTATTGGTCAACAACGACCTTTGGATTTGAAAACACAAGTTTTTTTATGACTGGTCAACAATGTGTTTAGATCTTTATAATCTTAATTCTTTTTTTGTGTATGTTATTGATTATGCTGTTACAATTGCCCCACTTTTTCTTCCTTTGCCCCCCTTCTGCCCAGTAACCCCATTTCCTTGAGCAATCCCTTCCCCTTAGTTCATGTCCATGGGTCATGGGTCTTTACTTAGACTTTTGGTGATGTTTTTGTGGCTGAAGGAACTTGACTCTTGTTTCTATCTATTAGCCTATGGTAGGTAGAGTTGGTTTTGTTACACATTGTTTTGCTTAAATTCACAGTTTCCAAGAACCTACCAATGTTGTTAAGTGAGAACTTTATTTAAGTGTTACCAATTATAATTATTAGCAAGCTTAGAGGGAAAAAGTGGGTGCTATGTATGCTCTAAGGTTCACCACAACCTACCCAATACTCTGCATTGGAATTTGGGTTAAGAGCCCCATATGTTGATAAAATACCAATTCTAACTTCTGTTAATAAAACAAAGCAAAGAAAAATGAGTAAGATGGGCAGCTCTGCAGCTAGGCTGCCTGGGTTGGACTCAAGATCTATGACAAATTATACGACTGTTTCAATGATCTTCTGTTGTATAACAAGTGTTTCCAACACTTATGGCTTAAGATAGCACCATTGTATTGCACTCAATTTTGTGGATTGGGAATTCAGGCAAGGCTTAGCAAACAAATATCTGCTCCATGTGATGTTCACAAGGCCCCACCATATGTCTGTATTCAGGTAGAGACTGGGCTGGGCTGACAGATCCAGGATGGTCTCACTGTCAGGACCAGGATTGCTGTTGACTGGCACATTGAGGTTCTTCTCCAAGGGGCCTCTCTCCATATTGTCCCTGTTACCATAGGGCTCCTGTCTTCAGCATGATGACCCAGACTTCTTTACATGGGAGTCAGGAAACTACAAGAGTGAAAACAGACTCTGCAAAGCTTCTTATGGCCTCATTGGAAGTTGCACTGTATCACTTTCGTTGCATTCTGTGATCAAAGCAAGTCACAGACCATTCCTGTTCAAGGAGAAGGGAAACAGACTTCACCTCCTGGCAAAAGTGACAAACTCACATTGAAAACTTGGAGGAATAGTTGCCATCACCTTTGGAAAGGATATACCACAGGGACCTTGAGTCATTTACTCAGGCTTTCTGTGTCTCAGTCTGCGCCACCCCTCACCCTGCCCCCAATCTGTATGCGCTGAGGTCAGGGGGAAAAAGTAATACTAGTTTCTAAATTAAACATTGTTTTGAAAACTGAGTGAAAAGATAATGTAGCACTTAGATGTATCTAATCCAATGATTCTCAAACTTAGTGCAGATCACAATCAGGGGCTTATTGAAAAGGGTCCCTGGGACCCACCCCCTAGAGGTTCTAGTTCAGCAGGTCTGGGGTAAGGCCCCCAAATTTACCTTTTAAACAAGTTCCCAGGTGATACTGATGCTGCTGGTCTTCATCCATACTTTAAATAGCACTGAGAAGGTATACACTAAGCACTCAATAACTATAAGCTATCTTTTTTTACCAGAAAAAGGAAAACCAAAAAATGAGTACAGGCAGCCTTGCTATTCAGACCCTGAAGGCACATGAAAATAACATTTATGACTTTCTTCCTGCTACCAAGCTGACTGAATAGTGGTGAAGCCTTTCAGCGCTGTGGTTTGCTGAGGGTCTCGGTGGATAAGCAAGGCCTCCCTGCGGAAGGGTTTGGATAAACTAGACAAGGGAGCTGGTATGCCCTCTAGATAGGGAAAATGCATGAATGAATGAATGTTCATCATTCACAGTCCCTGTGCACACTGTTTAATTCAATGGCTTATTTTTTTTAATCAGGCAATGCAGCAGAACTGGAATAAAACAATATTAATTTCTACCCAATCCTCAGGGCTCCTCAGCCCCATTTTCTTCTCATCTAGAATCAGGATGCTAAGCTTTGTCAGCTCCACAGTTATCATGGGCCAGCCTGGGCCTCCCTAAGTTGTCATGGTAACAGAAAACCCTCACTCTTCCTGTTTTTTCTCACAAACTATCCACAACAATGAAATGCCATGACACCACGCTCTATCTCATTTTCTCAACTGAATTTCTTTCAAAACTGCCTGTTCTCAAGAGCAGATTCACAAGTTGTCAGGGTTGGGTCTTCTTTTTCATGGGTGACCCTTCTTAGAAATCCATCCCTTTGTGTTCTGAAGCAATATATGTCACCTTGTACTTCAGCTCTGGGAGACCTTGACGTTTGCAGGCTGAGTCCCATGGTTTTGAGTGTATCTGTTTTATCAAAGAGAAAGAAGTGTACACAGTTTTGTTTTGTTTTGTTTGGTGTGGAGGGGGGGGGGTTGTATTACATTCATCCCACTTTCCCTCCCTGCTCTCCCCTTCCCCACCCTTCCATTCCTCCTCCCCCTGCCCAAAGTCAATTCCACTTTTCCATATCCATGGGTCATCCATGCTAGTTAGTTCTTTGACTAAACTGCTCCCCTTCTTTGCCTCCTTCTCCCCCATACAGTTTTAATACTAAATTTATTCCATCCCTATGCTAACATCAATTTACTCAATAAAATGATCAGACAAGAAAAATGAAAAAATAATTTTCCTTCATTTCTGATACTATAAGGATTAACTGGTTTTTTGGCATTTTTTTGTTATTTTAGTTCTTGTAGTTTCATACCATCTATTTTGATTTGAGAGAATCCTTAAAGTTGTTATTTATATTATTCATATCAATGGTGTTCACATTTGAACCTCCACCAGAATCCCCTGGAAGGTGTTTTGAAATACAGATGGCTGGCATTTCTAACTTAGCAGGTATGGAATGGAGACTGAGAATTTATGTTTCTAACAAGTTCCTGTGTTGACACTGTGAGTATGGAGACCACACTTTGAGAACCATCAATGGTTGCTGAAGCTAGTTGGTAAGGCTATAAATTATCTAAAATTGGCAAGCTCCTGTTACAAGCAACATGGGTGAAAAAGAAGCTCTCACAATATGTACAGAGAGAAGACACTGACTCCCTCTGTCATGACTAAATAAGGGGTCACCTGAGGCAAGTCATAAAAGTTCTCTAAGCCAAAATATGACCTTAAAAAATATCCTCTTACCCTTGCAAAGTAATTGTTCCCATTAAACATGACTAGGTGTGGGAGGCTACTCAGTCAGCAGGGAACTGCCATATAAATATAAATTGTGAAGAGTGATATTGCCAAAACTAGTTATTTCCATAACTCTTGAAGTGATCGGCTATTCATCTCTTGAGGCCACCTCCAAAGTTACCTCCTCAGGGGCATGGTCCCTAATCCTCACAAAATGAAACTGATCTTTATCTTATCAAAACTCCCACAACTGCCCTGGCTGGTAGCACAGTGGATAAGGCTCCGGCCTGCAAACTCAAAGGTCGCAGGTTTGATTCCCCAGCCAGGGCACATAACCAGGTTACAAACCAGGTCTCCAGTCAGGTCTGTGGCTGGAGGCAGGTGAAAAGCAACCATACATTCATGTCTCTCTCCCTCTCTGCCTCTCTCTCTTCCCCTCTTTCTAAAAATGATAAATAAAATCTTTTAAAAAATTTAAAAAAAAAATTCCCACAACCTTTGGTTTATACTTCTCTTTTGATACTCGATTGTTTTTCAGATGTAAAATGTGGTAAGTTGCATACTTATCTCCTCCATAGATTCTGAGTTCCTAGAACACAAGGTATTTTTCACCATTCTATGCCCCACACCCCACCTTCATTCTATGAATAGTGATGTGCACTTTTAAGCATTTAATAAATACTTGTTTGAACTAATAAATGAATAATAACATTAATATTACATAGTCCTGACTCCAGATAAGGTGATAATATTTACAGTATCTGCCTGTATTTCCCACTCTTCCTACATGACCTCATCATCCAAATATATATAAAAATATTATATAATATATATTTAACAAATCATATACTATATATATTGCATATATAAACACAGGTACACAAAGAATGAATTCAAAAAGCTAAAAGTTATGACCCACGTGGATGGCCTGAGCTGGGCTTCTATGTCCAGGATGGTACCCCAAATACCATGGCTCAAGCACCTCAAGACAGACTCTCTGGAAGATGGAAGCAAGCTTGACAGTGAACAACTCCCATCCCTAACCCAGATGAGTGACCCCTGTGAGGACCAGCTCCCAAGAGAACAAGCTACAGGAGAGAGATGGCCAGACGTGGAATCTTCCTTGATAATATGGTTCCAGCGCTGTGCTATGGGACTTTGTCTTGACCACACAAACCCAAGTGAGGGCCAATAAGCTAGAATTAGTTAAGATCTATATGTTCTCACTTCCCTAGCCATTAGAAATCTGCAACTACAGAACATCACCCCACAGCCCTTTTCTTTCTTGAGGATCTTGGTCACAAAAAAAGACTGAGTGTAAAGTGAGGAACAAATAATATACTTTTTATGAAGCCCATACAGGAATCACTACATGCCTTTAACTAACCAGAAAGCTCCCACACATTGTTACTACCTTGGCTGATAGAAGGAGAAAGCCTGATGGGGCTCTGCCATGAGCAAGTGCAGATGACTTGCCAATAACCTTGACCTCAAGCTTAGAAGAGAGCCACCAGATCAACTGCACAGTCCTGAATATAACAGGGGTCACTGTTTTTCAACATAGCTAAAAATATTTTCCTCTTAGGCATCATATTTACCTGGAATCCTTAGTTTGTGTTGCAGACGTTAGATTCTAATGGGGAAACCTGGCAACACTGCCTATAGAAGTTGGTGATGAAGTAAAAGAAATGGATCTTTCAAATGGCCCAACTAAGCACCGCAGCCAGAGGTAAGCATAAATGATTCAGAAGAGTCTAAGAACCATGGGATTTGCTAAAAAAAGATGATGCTACACTAACAAGCTCCCATTGATTTTTATTACATAAAGTTCTACTGGACAGCACTGGTCTAGACTGTGTTTGAAATTATCGAGGTAGTAGGTGATAACAGAGGGCCCCTCATCACCTGGGCCCTGAAGGCAGTGATGTCTTCACCTGGAGAAGCTAACAGGCCTGCTTGCAGGACTCCTAGGAAATCCCTGAACTGGCACATAGGATAGTACTTGCTTATAGGAGGGCACATAGCTATAAAGGAACCTACCTAGCTCTGGCTGGTGTGGTTCAGTTTGTTGGACATTGATTCCCAAACCAAAAGGTTGCTGGTTCAGTTCCCAGTCAGAGTACATGCCTAGGCTGTGGGTTCAGTCCCGGATTGGGGCACCTATGAAAAACAGCCAATCGATGTTTCTCTTCTCTCTCACATTGATGTTTCTATACCTCTCTTTCTACCTCCCTTCCCCTCTCTCTAAAATCACTAAACTTGTCTTTGGGTGAGGATTTTAAAAGAAGAACCTAGCTAGTAAACATTTTCAGAATCTGCATTACTGCCCCCACCCGACCTTACTCGTTCAAAGGCCCATTGGTGATGCCAATAGGGATAGAAGAGAGACAAGGAATGTCTCCAGGAAACTCCTATTCTCACACCTCCCTCAGTACATAACTCTTTCCTCTAAGAGATTTGTGTTTTCTTCTCTTACTGAAATCCTGAGCTGCAGATCACAGTGGCTGCTTGCTTAGTATAGCATTAGCCTGTCATTAAAAATTATACTTCAGCCCCGGCTGGTGTGGCTCAGTGGACTGAGTGCCAGCCTGAGAACCAAAGGGTTGCTGGTTCAATTCTAGGCAGGGCACATCCCTGAGTTACAGGCCAGGTTCCTGGCTACAGGCATATGAGAAGCAACCACATATTGATGCTTCTCTTCCTCTCTTTCTTCCTCCCTTCCCTTCTCTCTAAAAATAAATAAAATATTTTTTAATTATACCTCATATTTCTTAGAATCTTCTGGCTTCTTCACAACCCAACCATCCTGTGAGATCTATACCTCTGTTTGTAAACTCCTTGGCTGTCCCATGTGATTTTATCCCAGTCCAAGAAATCCATGGTCCCCCAAGCAAGTACCAAGATATCAGAGCCAAAGTAGTGGTCTGTTTGTGATAGTACTGTAAAGGCTAGAGTGGGAATGAATCAGGAAGGTATTGAAATATAAATACATTAAAATATAAATATACTGAATATATATTAAATATATTTATATACAATATTTTTATTATATTTAGATAGATAGATGATTCAGAAATAGAAGACTCAGATAAGAAACCAAGGTCCAGGACAGAGGACAGCTCATGGGATCTAGTCTGTAAGGGTGGTCATCTACACACAATGCTTCTTTTTCAGTTTTTTGGCCATAACAATCAGTCACATCTTGGATCTGATATATACATATACCTCAGAGATATTGTGGGTTCAGTTCCAGGCCATCACAATAAAGTCATATCACAATAAAGTCATATCACAATAAAGTGAACCATAACTCTTTTGCTGGTGCAGGGTTTTGCCTTCAATTTATAAAATACACAACATCTGTGGAGCATGATAAAATGAAGCAAAAATAAAACATTTGTAGTCAACAAAGCCAGAAGTTGCACTCTGACTTTCCTCTGCTATCTTATAATCTCAACACTGCCCCGTGTCCCTTCAAGATGTAGAGCACAAATCCCCAATCTGCAATTAGATTATCTGGTAATCTCACCTACCTGGAACACAGATGAAAGGCAAGACTGAGAAAACATCAGCATAAAGACCAACACATAACCAAAAAAAAGAATGGTGTTCATAATGACTCTACTTACAGGATTAGCCTTCAGTCTCTCATTCATAATTTACTGATCTTATTTTACAACCCACAGCAACAAGCTTAACTGAATGAGAAGCAAAAACTTAGGAGAGGAGAATCAAAATTATTAAAAATCAATAAATAAACAGACATGAGATCAATTTATGAAGCACAAGTTTAGGCCATCCAGGAGACCACGAACTGCTCCACTTTGTAACAGGAGCTTTTGGTAATTGATGTACAAAATGATTAAGTTGTGTCTCGTGTTCTCTGCTTAAGTCACAGATTTGTCATGCATAGTAATTCAGAGTTACAAATGCTGGTTTATGTGTTAAACCATACCTCTTTTTTTGTTTTATTTTTGGTCTTTCATGTTAATCTTGAAGTAGAGAGAAATAAGATGGTTTCCTCTCTCAAGACCCAGGGAAGACAGAGGCCCTGACTCTGCAGCTGAAGAACTCACAGCTGAATCCTGCAGAAAGATGATCTGGTCACAGAAATAGATTTCACCAGGGGTTGTGGGGAAGGGGAGATGGGGAGGTAGTTTTAATGGGGATACTATTATTTTTAGGGTGATTTTAAAAACGGGCTGGAAATGGACAGTTGTGATGGTCACACAACAGTGTAAATTAAATGCCACTGAATTGTACACCAAAAAGTTGGTGTACAAATTTTTTGTTATGTTTATTTTACCACAACAAAAATCAATCAATTCATTCATTAAAAATGAAAGGGTGGAGATCTTAAGATGGCAACAGAGTAGAGAGCAGTGCTGATGGTGTTCTCGAGTACCAAAGCAGCTAGAGGACAAGACAGAGAGCATAAGACGTCTTCAGGACCCTAGGAATTGGAGCGGGCAGCATCTGGACACAGGGGAGCACAGCCCAGAGGCAGAGGAGGCCAGCAGGACACCCACAGGTTCTGGCTCCACCTGGATCAATCAGAAATCATAAAGGGGGAACAGACACCTAAAACCTTTCTTTATTAATATTGATTTCTCTTTGTCTTGTGACTTTCTCCCCCAACCCTTTTTCTTTTCTTTTCTTTCCTTCTTTCTTCTTTCTTTTCTCCCTGATAAAACCCACTGGTCCTGGCTCCACCTGGACCAAACAAAGACTATAAAGGGTGAACAGACACCTAAACCCTTTCTTTATTAATATTGATTTCTCATTCTCTTGTGACTTTCTCCCTTTTTTTCTTTCTTTTTTTTTCCTCTGCTAAAAGCCCTCAGGTCCAGGCTCCATCTGGACCAGTCAGGGATTATTAAGAGTGAACAGGCATCTAAACCCTTTATTATTATTATTATTATTATTATCGTTTTTATTTCTTTTTTCCTTTTGCTTTTTTTTTTTAAATTTTTTATTTTTTGGTTTGGATTGGTTTGGTTTTTTGTTTTTGGTTATTTTTTTGGTTTGTTTGTTTGTTTGTTTTTGTTTTTGTTTCTGCTAAAAGCCCACAGGCCCAGAATACAACCAGACAGCCCAAATAAAGGACACACCAAGAACAGCAAGTAGAGAAAATCTGGGAGACGGCAACATTGAACACCACAAATCTCCTATCACAGAAGGGTGCTCAACTAAGGCAAGGGAGCAAAGCAGGTTAACCCAAGGAAAGAACAAAAATAAATTAATTAATAAAAAGCAAGCAAGAACAGACACCCAAAATGGGAAAAAAAAGAATCAGTCCATCACCAAAAGGAAAGGAAAAATCCCCAGAATGAACACAAAATGAAACAGAGGCACCTGGAATATCAGATAAAGAATTCAAAAGAATGATGATAGAGAAGCTCAGTGAGCGCAGCCACATCAAAGAAAACTGTAAACAACTCCAGGAGAATTACAAAGAACTCCAGGGAAATTATAAAGAACTCCAGGGAAGTTACAAGGAACTTACTGAGAACTACAACAGCATAAAAAAGGACATGGAAACTATCAATAAGTGCCAGCAGGAAATGAAGAATACAATTTCTGAATTGAAGAATACAGTAGAAGGAATCAACAGTAGGCTAGAGGAAGCAGAGGACCGGATCAGCAAGTTGGAGGATAATGTAGACAAATACTCCAAGACAGTACAAGAGAAACAAAAAAGGCTGAACAAGACTGAAGAGGGGTTAAGAGAGCTGCAGGACAACATGAAACGTAACAACATCCGTATCATAGGGATACCAGAAGGAGAAGAGAAACAAGGAATGGAAAACCTGTACAAAAAAGTCATGATAGAAAATTTCCCTAACATGATGTGTGAAAACATGAATCCAGTTCAGGAAGCACAGAGGGTCCCAATGAGGATCAACCCAAAAAGACCAACACCAAGGCACATTATTATGAAAATGGTGAATTTCAAAGACAAAGAGAGAATCCTAAAAGCATCAAGAGAGAAAAGACAAATAACATACAAAGGGGCTTTAATAAGGCTATCAAATGATTATTCAACAGAAACAATTCAAGCCAGAAGGGAATGGCAAAAAGTATTTCAAGTCATGGTCAACAAAGGCCTGCAACCAAGAATACTCTATCCAGCAAGGCTCTCATTCAAGATAGAAGGAGAAATAAGGAGTTTCCCAGACAAAAAAAAAACACTGAAAGAATACATCTCTACCAAACCAGCATTGCAAGAAATGCTAAAGGGACTGCTATAAAAATAAGTAAACAAATAAAGTGAAGAAACAGAGAAAGCCAAAGAGGAATACAGACACAAAGGGAGAAAATGGCAATGAATAAGTATCAATCAATAATAACCTTAAATGTAAATGGATTAAATGCACCAATCAAAAGACATAGGGTAGCCCAATGGATAAGACAACATGACCCACATATATGCTGTCTTCAAGAGACCCACCTCAGAACAAAAGATCGAC